>CM041781.1:250006375-250133631 GCA_023374045.1 Limonium bicolor | reverse complement strand
TCTAAAGAACCATATACGAGAAAAGGAAGAGCTTTTTTTTTGTTTTTACAAATCTGTCCAACTTTCAAAACAAAAGACAATGCATATACGCACCACTGCTACAACACGTCCGGGCGAGAAAAGGAGGTGTCTGGATCTGGAAACCTGAAGAGGACGGCGTTATTTTGTTCCACCATCGGATGAAACAAATCGAATGACCCACGTACATAAAAATGTGTCTGGCCGAGAATACCATGTCCTGATCCGGACTCATGCCAAGGACAACATTATTTTGTTCCACCGTTGATGAAACAAATCAACAACCCTCGTACATAGCAATCACGTCCAGCCGCGAATACCATGTTCGGATCCGGACTAACACCAAGTACAAAAATATATTACAGTGCAGGAATATTCCAACACACCCCCCCCCCCCCCACGCGCAAGCCGTACGCGATCAGAATCACCTCGGCTTGGAAGATTAGCCTGCCCCATGCCCATATGAGGTAGTTGCTCACATTAACAAATGCCAAGTAACGCCTTAATCTTCATATCAGCAAGCTATAGAGTAGTGGGCGTAAACACGACATCAACAAGACCCAACTGAATTTTATCACGAACAAAATGACAATCGATCTTATTGTGTTTTGTACGCTCATGAAAACGTGGATTCAAGCTATGTAAATTGTAGACTCATTGTCACACTTCACAAGAACAAGAACAATATTCTCCACCTCCAGCTCATGAAGAAGACGAGTGAGCCATGTAAGTTTGGCAATAACACGATGAAGGGAATAATACTCTACTTCGGCACTAGACAAAGACATCGTCCCTTGTTTCTTTGTCTTCTAAGAAATGGGACTGTCCCTTAGGAAAATATAGTAACCAGACACAAACCTCTTGGTATTGGGACAGCAGCCCAACCGGAAACATAATAAGCAAATAACTTCAACTCAGATGTAGTCTCCTTACGCAGGATAATACCGTAATTTATAGTACCTTTCACATAACGTAGAGCATGGAGAGCCGCTTCTATACGCACATCAGTTTGACACTTTAAAACTAAGGGCTTGCACTATGAAACTAATGTTTGGCCGAGTATTAAAAAGATAGTTTAGTTTCCCAACTAAACGACGATAGACAAAAGGATCATCCAACGGAGCTCCATAAGTACTACACAAAGGGTGACCAACCTGCATCGGACCAACAATCACCTTGCTAGAATCACAACCATTCTCCTTTAGAAGGTCTTGACAGAACTTGGGCTGAGATAAAAAAATGCCATGAGGAGTATGTAAAAACTCAATCCTCAAGAAATAATGCAAACATCTGAGATCCTTAATCTTAAATTTGTCATCCAAAGCTTACTTAAGAGAATTGATATCTTCTTGATGGGTTCCCACGAGGAGCATGTCATCAACATAAAATACCACACAAAACAACTGAACTCCAATTTTCTTATAAAATAATGAATAATCATTCTTAGACTGAGTGAAATCAAGAGTCTTAAGAAAATGCGCCAGCTTAGAAAACCATTGTCGTGAAGCCTATTTCAAGCCATCCAATGAACGTTTTAACAGACAAGCCATGTTACGACCTGGAACATCTAAACCTGGTGGAACTCTTATATAGGGGTGTCCATTCGGTTAATTCGGTTAACCAAAAACCGAATAAGCTAAAACTGTTCGGTTTTTCGGTTAATTCGAATTACAGTATCATAACCGAATTAACCGAAAATCGAAAACTGAAATTAAAAAACCTCATATAACCGATAACCGAACCGATTTAAATTTTGGTCATTCGGTTAACCAAAAAAAAAGAAAAACCGAAAAAAAAACTGAAAACCCGAAAAAAAACTGAAAAACCGAAAAAAACCAAAATAATTAACAAAAACCGAAAAACTGAACAGAAGCTAAAAAACATAAATTACACAACCGAAATATCCTAAAATAAACATATGACATACGATATTGTGTGACAAAGACCAATTTGCAATATGCTCCAACTCTACCATTTAGATCTGACTAAAATTATAAAAAAAAACCACAAAACAAGAGGAAACAATTCCAAAATAATACTTCCACAATTCTTGTTAAATTAGTTATGACATGAACTCTACATCCATTTTACTCAATCTTCCGCTAGATAAACCATTCCAGAATCCTAGTGATGCTCCTAACCATGAAACCCGCCAAGCAGAAATATGAATGCCACCTGAAACAAGAGGAACAAAATGAACATTCAAACCAAAGACTTCAAAGTTAGCTGGAACTATAAGTCATGTTGTACTGTACTAGTGCTGATTTCAATTGCTCCACACGTTGCTGTATGATCAGTTCAACAGGGAAAGGTTTTTCAAAATTAATACTTAAGTACTGTATACTTTACCGCATCAAACTAGCTACATAATAGATAGGTGGAAGATTTGTGCGCACAACATGGACATCTGTCCAAAAAACTTTTTTGCATCAAACTAGCTACAGTCCTCCAAAGCATATGCGTGTATTGAACCACTTGAGAGAAATTAATCTTTCATCTTTCTATTTCCCAAATCAGGGTGTAAAAAGCTGTGTGATTGGACGAGAAGTTAACATTAAGTACTTCTTGCAGCAACTTTACAAGACCAAAGTGGAATTTAATTAATCCAAGCAAACAGATGAGCTATTTCAGCCCACACTCAACATCAGCCAAAACCATAAGGTAGAGAAATTCTGTAACGCAATGCTAACTAGTGCAGATAGAATTTAACTAGTGCAGATAGAAACTATTATAACTATAGAAGTAACATTCTGCAGATAGAAACTATAGAAGACTAGTGCAGATAGAAGTAACATTCTAGAATTTAACTAGTGCAGATGGTAACTATTATAACTATTTCTAGATAATAAGCAGCAAGCAACTGCTGCCTCTTTGTTGTTTCTTTTATGAGAAACTAATCCATTCTAAACTCAAACAACATACCTATTTTGTAATACAAGGAAGCAATTGTAGAAAATAAACTTACCCTAATCCACATATCCTGCTTATATGCTTCTTATTGACAAGATTAAAGAGGATATATAGGTTTTTCCTGTCCCTTCTATGGGTAAACAGGCTTTACTTTTTTTGTTATATCTGAAATATATTGATGATTGTTTGCTTTTTAGGGTAGTAGTAGATAGTTCTCATTTATAAACTTTTGTTGGTGGTTTCAGTTGTGCAGTATGAGGCTCGTTGAAGATATATGGAAAGCTTAAAAGGTAGTCAATGTTCTAAGAAGTGGTGACATGGCATAAACAACTTTTGTACTACGTAGAGAGTTGGTGTCTGTAGTGTTTGTAGTGGCTATAGATGTGTTCTCCTTTCAATTGTTCAAACACTCCCAAACAAATAGGTCATCATCACAATCTTGAAAACAAGTGTATATCTACTAATCATAATCTTCTCCACAAGATCAAAGTTATGCTTAATTAATTCCTAGCTACTTACTTTCCACACTCAAAAGCACCGATCAAATTATACATAAGAAGGTACGTACATACGTACCCAAAATTTTCAAACAGAGCTCTTACAAATGATGTCATACATACAATGAATTGAGTAGAGATATTTCAGCAAGCAATATTAATTGAGAGAGATAGAGACACGAAATATAAACATTAAACTCTTACTCATCATTATCAACATGAAGTTGAAAATAAAATTCCATCAGAGATGAGCAAAACGAATTACCGAGCATACACAGCTGCGTACAATCACAGGATGATGCGTTGCTCCATCAAACAAACACTAATTCCAGAATTCAGACTGACAAGAAGACTAACACGAACGAGCAATCCCTAAATTCGTTCCAGAATTCAGAATTTTCAGGACTTACAATTGAGCTGGTAATTTTTTATGCACAATCCCCCTTTTCAGCATCTCAATAGTTCGATGCAGTTATTTTATAAAGATGAAGAAATAGAGAAACTGGATGCAGAATAGTACAGGAATTCAATTTTAAGAACAATAATACCTTGATAAACAAGAGCACGAACTGGAGTGCAAACTGGGGCAATGAGTTCGGTGTTACGAGAAGGCGATGAGTTCGGTGTTATGAGTTCCGAGGTGGTTGCAACAGCCACCGGTGTTTTGACTTCGGTGTAATGAGTTCAATGAACGAAGACAATGAGCAAGAACTGGAGTGGAGACTGGAGAAGGCGATGAAGAAATTGGAGAATTGGAGAAGGTGGTGACTGGAGATGATTTGGAGATGAAGAACTGGAGTGGAGACTTGGAGAGAACTGGAGAAGGCGATGAAGTCTGAAGATTGAAAAGAATCGGGGTGGGGTGGAAGACTGAAGGAGAGGCGATGGGGAACTACTGCGGTAGTGGGAGTGGAGAGACTCTAGTCAACCCTAACTAAACAAATACTAGGTGTTTATTCATATATTAAAGTTTGGTTATACGGTCGAATAGTGCTTGTGTCAAGACCGATAACCGAACCAAATTACTATTCGGTTAACCGTATAATCGAAATATATAATACGGTTAAAAATTTTGGTTAAAATAACCGAAAAAAAATTTGGTTTTTGGTCAAAACCGAATAACCGAACCTAATGGACACCCTACTCTTATATAGACCTCTTCATCCAGATCACTGTGTGTATGGTATGAAACGTATTATCAGCAAGTGTACTGGTCTATCGTAGCAAGTTTTCCTAGGTAGTATACCCTAGGTTATCGAACCAAAGGAGGTTGTGTCTAGTTTGAGTCTTTGATAAAAATAACAACAATAAATTGGGGATTTGATTGCAAAAATTAAATAAACTAAAATAAAAACATTTAAAAGTAATTCTTTGACAAATCAAAAAGGGTGAATCCTGGTTTACTACTTCTCCCTAGTTAATTAATTCCCTTCCTGAGTGTTTTCTAAATTCTAGATTGCAACCTCAGATCTAAATTAATCTAAAACCGGTCCCCCGTAAGATAGATGCTTACTAGCAATTCCCAAACCCAACTGTCGTTACGAATTTACAAATTAACTAGTAGCATTAACGATTCATCTGGTTTCTAGTCAGCTAATCCCCAGGAATTGTCATCTGTAGTTTCACTAGTAATATTCCTATGGTCTAATGAACACCGCAGTTCTCACTTGTAAGCAATTCATACCAAATAAACTCAAGTAATAATTAATCACAAGAGAATTTAATAAATAACTAAGAACAAAACTACAATCTGTATAGAACTTGTATTTAACAACTCAGGAAGCAAAATAATAAACTAGTTTTCCATAGTAAACCGGAATTCTAATAACTACTCAGACATCGGAAACAAAGAATTAATAACAATAATTAAGAGATTAGAAAACGTCATCTAATTATGGAACGATTACGAATTTGATCTCTTTCTGCTCAGTCTGTCAAAACTGAACGATGTATCTCCTCCTCTGTCTGACTTCTCTTTGCGCGCGGACTCGACTTCTCTGGAACGGCTGCTCGGGTTTTATATTTCTCGGCCTCCTCGTATTGAAGATAGCCCCCGTCTCATAGTATGTCGCTCCATCTATCTTCACGTCAGAAGATAATGTAAAATAATATTCAGCAACCAATCCCATTCCACAATGCTCGCGAGTCAAAGTGTCTGCATGGATGGGCTATGCGTATCTGCGCCTCTGCATCCCCTCTTTGACGTGCATGCATGCGGCCCATCTGCTTCATCATTCTCTCGATCGATGACTTCGCCCATATGCGTGCATGGCTCATGCGGACTTCTTCAGAGTGAAGACAAAAACGATCCTGCCCAATATTCTGTTAAGAGCCATCCTACATATTAAAAAGAACGATTCATGTTAGAAGACGTGTGTATAGGCATTGAGAAAGATTTGAGATTTTGTAAGAGAAACGATTGTATATTGTATTCTTGTAAAACGTATTGTACAGAGCCTAATGACTGAAGTCTATTTAAAGTATTTCCCACTAGATCTTCTTTGTAAAAGATAAATATATACTCTGTATAAAATCTAAACTAACTAGATTTAATCTAGTAGTTCCTAATAAACAAATTGTGGGCTTAAGTGGCTGTTTACTAGCCCAATACCCCCCCTCAAGCCGTAAGCAACCAAAATTGCTTAGGCTTGAACTATTATCATGCATCCCAATACGTGGTAACTGCTCATTGTATTTGACTTCCGACAAAACTTTGGTCATCATGTCAGCGAGTTGATCAGAAGTATGAGTGTATGTAACATCAACAAGACCCTGTTGTATCTTCTCCCGAACGAAATGACAATCAATCTCGATGTGTTTAGTACGTTCGTGAAAAACAGGGTTGCGGGCTATGTATGTAGCTGACTGATTGTCACATTTGACCGGTATAGGTGTTATGTGTCGAACATCAAGCTCATGGAGTAGCAGTGTGAGCCATGTTAATTCCGCAGTAACTCGGCGCAAGGAACGGTATTCAACTTCAGCGCTAGAGAGAGACACAGATCCTTGTTTTTTAGTCTTCCAAGAAATAGGACTACTGTCAAGAAAAATAAAATAACCCGACACAGACTTCCTCGTGTTTGGACAAGCTGCCCAATCTGAATCACAATATGCTGTTAAATCAAGAGTAGTACTAGGGCTGCCAGCGAGAACTATACCATAATTCAAGGTTCCTTTGATGTAATGGAGTGCATGCATGGCAGCGTCCATATGTACATCACTAGGATGTTGCATGAACTGACTAAGAACCTGAACTGTAAAACTGATGTTTGGTCTTGTATTGGTCAAAAAGTTGAGTTTGCCTACCAACCGCCTGTAAGATGTAGGATCCATCAGTAACACGCAGCTGTTTCCCCGTGACCATGGGCCCCTTAGTAGTTCTTGCATCAGAACATGTATATTCTTCTAAGAGCTCTAAGGAGAATTTTCACTGCGAAAGAATATACCCTTGATTATCTGGAAGGAACTCTATTCCCAGGAAATACCGTAGTGTTCCCAGATCTTTGATGCGGAAATTGAGATCTAGAGCACGCTTGATGCCATCGATTTCCTGCTGACAAGTACCAATAAGTAACATGTCATGAACATAGACCGCAATGAACATCTTACCCTGAGCAGTTTCCTTGTGGAAAAGAGAGTAATCATTCTTGGATTGTGTAAAATCAAGAGTGTGAAGAAAACTGGCTAGTTTAGAAAACCATTGTCTGGAAGCTTGCTTTAGTCCATACAACGATCTCTTCAGCCGGCATGCTTTGTTTGTCCCTGTGACCTCAAGACCGGGTGGTAAACTCATATAGACTTCTTCATCAAGATCCCCATGAAGAAACGCATTATTAACGTCAAGTTGGTTAATAATCCATCCTTTGTTAAGTGCCACAACAATGAGAGATCGTATTGTTGTTAACTTAACCACTGGTGAAAAAGTCTCATGATAATCTAGACCGTGTCGCTGTGTGAACCCTTTTGCTACCAACCGGGCTTTGTACCGCTCTAACGTTCCATCTGACTTGAGTTTTACTTTATAAACCCATTTGCAGCCAATAACCTTTTTCCCCCGAGGAAGCGTTACAATATCCCATGTATCATTCTCTTCTAATGCTCGTAACTCTTGTTGCATGGCTGTCCGCCAATGTTCATGCAAGACTGCCGATTGATAATTATGTGGTTCATGCAAATCTGCATTAATCCCAGATTGAGCAATAGATGTGGAGGAAAATAGAGCCACAGTTCTGATGGGTGTAGTTTCTGTTAAACTGACACAGTGCGCAAGCGAATCGTTAGGTAGACCTGTTGACCCATATACCCTTTCGTCTAGGATCTCTTGAAAACAAGAAGTGCACACGTAATCATCCAAGTAACTTGGCTTGTGAGTCACCCTACTTGTACGTCACAAATCTGGTTGGTTGGTGTCAGCTGGAGGTAAAGTAGGAGAAGAATCAGGCTGACTTGTGTGAAACAAAGGTTCTTCATCTACTAACATAGGAGATAAACCATCACGATGCTGATATTGCTGCATATCTGATGCGTGGAAAGGGAAAACATGGACATGAAACTTAACATCCCTGCAAACTTCAACGATGTGATTCTCTAAACTCATCAATTTATACCCTTTCCTTCGTGGATCATCTCCGAGATAAATACACGCTTCTCCTCGTGGCTCGAACTTCCCTCCTTTTGGACCAACAACCGTCTTATAACATTAACAACCGAAAGGCTTGATGTCACTATATGAAGGTTTATCTCCAAACAAACTCTCGTATGGGGTTTTTCCATTCAATGCCTTGGTAGGTAAACGATTAATGATGAAGGTTGCATGTAGTATGCATTCTCCCCAATATTCAAGTGGAACATTAGACTGGAAAAATACTGCCCTCGCCGTTTCCAAAAGATATTTGTGCTTTCGTTCAACTATGGCGTTTTGTTGTGGCGTATAGGGACATGTTGTTTGATGTACTATCCCTTGTTGCGCAAAATAACTCTTCCCTTCATTCGAACTTCCCAGCTCTCTGGCATTATCTGTTCTTACCACCTTTACCTTTGCTTCAAACTGCCTCTATACCATCCTCATAAAATTGACAATTGCTTCCCAAGCATGCCCTTTTTGTTTAATGAGAGTAACCTAAGTGGTACGTGTAAAATCATCGACGAAACAAACAAAATATTTGAACCCGTTATATGTGTCTGTACCAAACGGCCCCCAGACATCTATATGTATCATCTTGAATGCTCTCTTGGTTTTGCTTGTAGAATGGCTGAAAGGTAATCGTTGTGCTCGTGATTTGTAACAAACATCACAAGCATAATTTGAAGAAAAATCGGTTTCTTTTATTATGCCAAGTGTTACAAGTTTTCGGAAGGAACATGCCCTAATTTGACATGCATTTCTAAAGCCTTTGGACTAATTCCACCTTCTTCTTGGTTTTGACGGCCCAAATCTCCTCGACGGCCCGTACTACTTACATCATTTGACAAACCCGATACTCTTCCCACTACTGGACAGGCGCGGCCCAAACTCCTGCTGGCCCAACCCGTGAATTGATCTGCATCCAGTATGTACAGGTTGTCTCTAGTCTCCAATCTTGCTACTCTGGTGTGCGGTATGGCCCTGAATGTAGCAACCATAGCAGTCGAAAATCAGAGAGCAGCAAAATTGCTTCACAAGCTTCATTACAGACACTAGGTTAAACATGAAATTAGGTATATACATCACTTCGTTCAACCTCGCTTCACTTCCCAGTTTTACATCTCCAACCAGGTTAACGATTTGAGGACTCCCATCTGGTAATATCACCGTCCTCTCTTTCTCCAATCTCTTCCAATTTTCGAACATGTAATCAGCTCCCGGCATGTGGTCGGTAGCTCCAGAATCAATTAACCACTTCCCTTTGAAAGAATCGCTAGATCAACTACTCATTAAGCAAAATTTGTTGCTAATGCAAATGGTACTGTTACCTGAAAAATTGCAGTAGTCGATTCCTTCTGTGTTGGTTTCTGTGGTTTTGCTTCGCAAAAGGTCTGTGATCTGTTGTAATTGCCTCGGAGTCAAAACTTCTCCCTGTTCTTCTTTGTTACTGCCTTGCGCTGGATCTGTGACTGAGTTGGCATACATATTCTTCCTTCGGGCTAATACTTTGTCTCGCCCATGAATCTCGTAACAATCGGCGACTGTATGGCCCGATTTTTTGCAATGAGTACAAGATTGTCTCTGGTAACACTCTTCGTAACTATGCCCTAACTTTTTACAGTGAGTGCATAATACTTTCTTCTTATCGAACCTTCTAGGGTTCCTAATATTGTTACCTTGAGCGACTGTTTGGCTTGAAAAAGACATTGCATCTTCGTTCTGGTAACCATCTCCCCGCTGTTCTTCTTCTTGAACAATCAGTGAGAACGCTTTCTCAAGCGATGGTATTTCTTTCATGGCTAGTATTTGTCCTCTGATGGACAAATACTTTCGATTAAGCCCCATAAGGAAGTGAATAAGCTTGCCTTGATCGACCCGCTTCTTGTAATCTTCTCTGGCACCGCAGCTGCAACCAGAGCAAGAACATCTGGCCGGTGGACAGGCTAAGTCTATTTCTCCCCATGCTTTCTTCAATCTTGTGTAATAGCTTCCAACGCTTTCATCCCCTTGTCTAATTTCTGATAACTCTCGCTGCAGTTTGTGAATTATTGCAAGATTGGTGTGTTCGAATTGCTTGATCAAGGAATCCCAGAGTTCCTTGGGGTCGTCACAGAAGCGAAACCCTTCTGCAATGTGTGGAGGGAGAGCAGACTTCAACCAGGACAGCACGAGAGAATTGGATCTCTCCCAAGCGCTAATGCGAATGATCTCCGACTCATTAGGTTTGTCTATTTTTCCCAAGACAAATCCATACTTATTTTTAACTTTCAGAGTCGTTACCATATCTGGTTTCCATCCTTGAAAACCCTGAAGTGGGGTTCCACCACACATAGTAACCAAACGACTAGCGGAAGACGCATGCTGCCTGCGGAGACAATAAGATAGGACTCCCTCCGACCAAATCCTCTTCCGACTCCAACAAACGGACCCTTGCGGCCAGAGAGCCATTCCGCGGATAGACTGTGGAAGAGCGATCGCCTCCGAGGAAGAACAAGACCCTCTCCGAGAAGACTGGGAGTAATAGAGTAGTTATTGATAAAAGGGGGGTAAAGTTGTACGAAAACCTTGTATATTTGGGAATATTCTAGAGTAATGTAGGCCCATGGAAACGGTTATACACTATAGGGGGGCCTATAAATAAGGGTCATAAGTCATGTAATTGATCACGCTTTCATCAATACAGCATTTGGAGCTCTCTTTGCAATCTCAGCTTGAGTAGGAGTACCATACACTCTCATTTGGCGCCGTCTGTGGGAAGCGAACGTCGAAAGACAACCGCGATCCAATCCACAAGAATCACGGTTCTTGTCTTTTGTTCAACCATGGCACCACGATCAAGCAAGGGGAAGGGGAAGATGGCTGCGACCGGGGAAAGCTCGTTCTCAAAGGAAGACCTCACTGATCTGATGACGAGTTTTGCGCAAGAAGTTAATGAGAAGATGGCTGAGAACAATGAGCGATTCCAACAGGAACTGGCGGATAGAGATCTGGAGCACCAGAAGAAGATCGGCGAGATGACGAGTGTAATCGAGAATCTGAAAGCAAAAAGCGGATCAAAGAGTGACGAAAGCCGGAAAGAGAAGTCACCACCGAAAGATGCAGAGGAGGACCTCGTTGACATGTCGCTGTATCCCTTCACCGAAAATATTCGGAAAGCGAAGCTTCCACCGTTCTTTGTCGCTCCGGCAATAGAGAAGTACGACGGAACCGGAGATCCCGCTCAACATATCAAGAAATTCATCTTCGCGTGAACACTCAAGGAATCAGTTCCCAGGCACTCTGCAATTTGTTTCCGGGAACACTTACCAAAAGAGCTCTGAATTGGATCTCCTCTCGGAAACCTCAATCCATCTCAAGCTTCAAGCAACTTACAGAGGAATTCCAACTTTACTTTGCAGCAAGTAAAAAGATCCAGAAGGATACGATCGAACTGATGGACGTTAGGCAGAGAAGGGGAGAGACGGTGAAAGAATACAGCGAACGCTTCCATAAGCAAGTGGCTGAAATAGACGGTGTGGATGAGAAGATACTGGTGAAAGCTTTCGGGAATGGATTGGCAAATCCAAGGCTGGCAGGGAAAATTGCTACCAAGGCACCGCAAACTCACGGAGAGTTAGCAGAAATGATGAACGATTTCTTGAAATCAGAAATTGCGGAAAATAAGGCGAGAGAATTGGCCAATAGCTTCAGGCCGCCTAACGAGAAGAAACAGGGAGGAGCGTCGTCTGTTGGCGCGAGTTATGGGGAGACATCTGCTTCGAAACCTTGAGGAGCAATGTACAGGCCGTACGGGAAGGATCCAGTCATGCCTTCCCATGCTGGGGGTAAGACGACGTATGGAGCAAAAGTCATTTCTATCGCTCCAGGAAGGTACGCAGCTGCGGTAAGGGAAGGCTATCTTCCGCCTCCGAAGAAGCCTGCCTCAGGTGAGAGCACATTGGCGTTTTGTGAATTCCACGGACACTACAGCCACAGAACGACCAATTGTGTAACATTATCAAGAGAACTGAACAAAATCGATGAGCAAAAAAGGAAACAAGAAAAGCAGAAACAGGAAATTCCCAAACAGCAAAAGAATAACAGCGACTACCAAAACCGATCTCGTTACGGGCATAATAGGGGTGGCATGAGGAATGAGGATCACCCCGAGCTAGACCATAGCAAATCATTCGATTTTGGGGTCATAACTGGTTTATTCTTAGAAAAAGGGCCGTTCACGGCAAAAGAAAAGAAAAGGCACGTACACGAAGTCCATGAGAAGCTACCGGAGAAGAAAGTTCAGAAAAGAGAACCCTTACCACCTATCTACTTCACGGAGGAAGATGAGGAGGGAGTCTACTACTACACAATGACCCCCATGACCCAATGCTCGTCATTCGAGCTCAAATCAATGATAGGATGGTGGGAAACATCCTTGTCGATAGCGGAGCGGGAGCAAACGTGATCTCCTTAGCGGCGTTCCGGAAACTGGAAATCCCGGATGAAAAGGTCAAGCCATTTACTGCTACTTTTGGAGGATTCATTGGAGGAATCACGGCTCAGGCCAGCGGGAGTGTCGATGTCACAATGACGTTAGGCCAAAAAGATGATCGGAGAACAGAAAGAATAACCTTATATATCATGTGAGATCTGTCCGGGTACAACGTCTACTTGGGGCGACCCGGGATCAATGCTTTCGGAGCTGTCTGTAGCACCTATTATCTCAAGCTCAAATACTTGACAAGGGCGGAAGGCTGGTGTCCATCCCCGGGAGCCAGAAAACAGCAAGGGTGTGCGAAGTTCGGATCACCGAGGATTTTCCAGAGGAAGACATAGTCAAAGAGGTCGGCTCCAGTCGAGAGTACGAGGAAGGAGAGGCCAGAGCACGGATGCCTGGAGAAACCTCCGAGAAGGCAGTGGTACCGGCGGAACAGCCAAAAGAGGTACTCCTGAACACCGATCCTTTTAAATTTTTCAAAATTGGAAATGCTTTTCACCATGATGAGCAGATTCGCTTAATGAGATTTTTGGAAAAAAGAAGAAAGACATTCGCCTGGAGCCCAAAGGACATGCCCGGAGTGGACGCCAGCGTTATCCAGCATAACTTGAACGTCGATCCGAAGTTTCCCGCCATCCGATAGAGGAAGAGGATTATAGGAAGAGAAAGGGACGAGGCTGCGCGGACGGAGGTCGGAAAGGTTGCTGGTAGGCCGCTTTATTAGAAAAGTCTTTTATCCAAAATGGCTATCAAATGTAGTTTTGGTTAAAAAAGCAAACGAAAATGGAGGATGTGCGTGCATTTCACGGATTTGAATAAAGCTTGTCCGAAAGATTTTTATCCTTTACCTTCCATAGATAAGCTTGTAGCGGCAACAGCGCAGAGTAGCGTGATGAGCATTTTAGATGCGTTCTCTGGGTATACCAAATAATGATGAACAAAAATGACCAAGAAAAACATCTTTTGTCACCTCAACTGGTATTTTTTTGTTACAAGGTCATGCCGTTTGGATTAAAAAATGCAGGGGCAACCTTCCAGCGAATGATTGACGAGGTATTTCGGGAGCAGTTGTCTCGAAATGTGGAGGCATATGTGGATGATATAGTAGTAAGAAGTGACTCTATAGCCCAGCACATGGAAGACCTAGAGGAAACCTTCAACACCCTGGATAAATACAAGATCAAGTTAAATCCTGAAAAATGCGTCTTCGGAGTCGCCCGAGGGAAGTTTTTGGGGTTTATAGTCGGACAGAGAGGAATTGAGGTTGATCCGGAAAAAACCCAAGCAGTCCTCAAGCTTCCGCAGCCAAGAAACATTAAGGACGTACAAGCCCTGAATGGGAGGCTCACTGCCTTAAGTAGATTTTGCTCCAAGCTCCAGGAAAAATCTATTCCATTTTTTAATGTCCTCCGGAAAAATAAAAAATTCCAGTGGGATACGGAGTGTATGGACGCCTTCGAGCAAATCAAGAAAATGCTTCAAGAGCTTCCAAAGCTTGGCGTTCCGACACCAGGCCAGGATCTATTCTTATATCTATCGGTCTCATAATGGGCGGTAGCAGCGGTCTTAGTCATGGAAGAGGAAAAGAAAGAAATCCCAGTCTATTTTACTGGGAAGATCTTAACCGCTGCGGAGACAAGATATTCCAATATCGAGAAGGTTTTGTTTGCCCTTGTGATTGCATCCAGGAAACTGAAACCATACTTCCAGTCGCACCGAATCACCGTCCGAACTAATTGGCCCTTAAAGCAAATCACCAATAACCCAAACGCCTCCGGAAGGATGATTACTTGGACGGTGGAGCTTACTCAATTTGAAATCCATTATGTTCCTCGGACAGCAATAAGAGCCCAAGCCCTGGTTGATTTTATCACCGAGGCAAGTTTCTTCTGTCAAGAAGAGCGGGAAGTCCCGTATAAGATGTGGGTGGATGGAGCTAGGTGTAAAACTGGTGCGGGGGTTGGGGTTGTGATCCAGACTCCTGATGGAAGGAAAATGAATCATGCAGTAAGGTTGGAATTCGAAATAACGAACAATGAAGCAAAATACGAGGCATTAGTACACGGACTGGAAATAGCCTGTGCTCTGGGGGTGACGGAGTTGGAAGTACAATCTGATTCCTTGCTTGTGGCAAGGCAGAGTGAGAATATCTTTGAAACAAAGGAGGAAAAATTGAAACTTTACTTAATAAAGGTACAGGATCTAAGGGCAAGATTTTCGAAATGCAATCTCCGACACTGCAGACGTGTATATCTGAGTGGTTAGGACTGGTGTAATTAAAATAAAAGAAAAGAAATCAAAACTCAAAATAAACGTCGGACTGCAAACAAATCCCGGTCGTGGTAGTATAGCAAAGTGTAAGCGACCGGATATCAAACCATGGGACTAATGTGCATATTATAGTACCTAAGCGTGTCACAAAAAGGGGGGATTAATTGACTTGTATTATAAATAAAAAAAGAAAAGATAAAATAAACTAAGTTAATGGATAAATTAAATGGGACTCTGGGTCAGGTTAATATGATCTGATTAATTGTGCTATCTCTACTGGTTTAATATAATAATTTGGCAAGATTCTTGTTATTATCTTAAGGTCCGATGAAAACTCATAAGAACTCGTTTACCTGAAAATGCAAGGTCCGATGAAAACTCAAGCAAAATACGTATAAACGGCAGAGGAGTTGAGGAATTTTATTCTTGCAACTGAGTACTAACTTATTAAATCATAACAACTTTCCTCCAGTTTTACGGCTTAATTAACCTATCTATTTGTCACTGATCAGATTAGAAATAGATTTAATAAAGCAATTTAATAAACTCATGACATTTATTAAAAAGGTGCGAGATAACCTTTAAGCGTAACAAACTGCATTTAAATAAACCAGTGAAAATATTGCATAATTAATACAAACACATAATAACCATTCCCATAGTATACGTATTCTAGTCTAACATATTAAATAGATAAACAGAAACAAGAGTAGTAGAAATCATCTGTAGTCACTCTTGCATTCGTTCTGCTATTTTGTATACGTAGGACTAGAGGTGGATATGGTGGAATGAAAAGTAAATAAAATGGAGAAGACGGGAGAAGAGAAATGAGATGGACGTGTGATGGTAGTCTGTCGTGGATCGATGATGTTGGGGTGGTGGATGTGTCAATGAAAGCAGAAGGACGTGTGTTTATATAGAGGAAGCGAAGAGGCAGATCTGGAGTGGAAGAACATTGATTGCCGATTGATTGCAGCTCATTGATTGCAGCTCATTGATTGCAGGGGACAGAACAAACGCGTGAGTGAATTAAGGTAGGCGCCGACTGGTATTAATGGATATGGCAGAAGCAAGTTGCAGACAGTCGGCGAAGAAGGAAACTGTCGCGTGATTTATCTGGACATTTACACGCGTCTACACGCGTCCGCGTAGATGTCCGCGTGCTGTTGGGCGGACAAGTTGTGTCCTTGTTGCTGTCCGCGTCTGGTCATGCGGACACTTTGTCCTGTCCGCCTAGCTGTCCGCCTATCCCCATGCGGACACCTAGTGTGTGTCCTCACTAGTGACGTCGTGGTTCTATGCGGACAAGAGTGTTAGGTGCGCTCCATAGTCTTGTCCGCATGGCTGTCCTCACTTGTGACGTCGTGGTTCTGTGCGGACACTCATGACGTCACAAATGCGGTGCGCTCCATAGTCTTGTCCGCATGGCTGTCCTCACTTGTGACGTCGTGGTTCTGTGCGGACACTCATGACGTCACAAATGCGGACACAAACTTCACCGGCTCTAGATTCTTCGTTTGGACTCCGTTTTTCGTGTCGTTTGCGCCTATGCGTTCGTCTCTTTGTCTACTTTACTCCCAGCTTGGTTTTCCTCATGTTTAAACAATACATTTGTGAGATAACAATAAAACATAAACTAGAGGAAAAACTAACCGAAGTGGAGAAATCATGCTCATTTGGACACTTATCACACCCCTACACTTATCTTTTTGCTTGTCCTCAAGCAAAACCACGTACCCAAGTAAGTAGGGAATGCTCAATACTAACAAATATTATTATGAAGGGTAGGATAAAGAAGTGAACAATTCATGATCTTTTTAACTTATTGAGGAGTGTGATCCATCAACAGCTGGTGGCATAGGTGTGCTCAGGGTAAAAATAAAATATAGAGTTTCGGAGTATGATCCAAGGTACTTCAATGTTTCTTTTGTTTAGGTGACTCTGAGAACTTTTACCATGGCCAACTTCTCTCAAGAATGGGCATTGAGGAGAAAACAAAAGGAAAAATAGATTCATGCATTTGTTTTACTTTTGCATAAGGGATGAGAAAATGTAGGCATCACGTCTTTGTATTTTAAGAACACTCAACTCTCTTTTGTTGGTTACCAATGGTGTCTCGCAAGTCCCTTATTTTTTTGTATTTTTCTTTCTTTTTTTTTAACAGAGAAGCACCCTTTAGCAATCCCTAAGAGAGAAGACAGAAAGAAACGCTGAGCAATAAAATCCAACCATTTGCAGATCATTTGGTCACACCGCATATAAAATGCTCCTCAAAAGTAATCAAAATTTTTAAATTTTGTACCATTTATCCCACAATTCATAAAAGTATTTATTCTTAAAGAGAACAACCCACATATAAAGTGTCCATGATATTGAATTGGACAAACGCAAGATAAGCAGAGAGATTAAGCATTTAAGCACAAAATTCCACCGAAAGGGCACACTCCCCCACACTTAATTTGAACAATGTCCTCATTGTTCACCATAAAAACAAGGGAAGGTTTCAGAAGACCTTTTCGGTAAGTAGATAAAACAGAGATAACACAAAGGTCACAAATAAACATTTAAGCACATAAACGCTCCTCTACAGTTTTTATTTAAATAAAAGCAAAATTAAAGAAACTGGTACTCCCCTGACATTATGTTTGCTAGTTGTTAAAGGAGTTCCCCCACACTTGAGCTTCAGCCTCAAGTAGCGTAGCTTGGTTGCAGTGTGGATATGAAGGTGCACCTGCATAAGACACTAGAAGCAACCATACTATAAACGGGGTTAAAAGTTAGCAAAAATAAAATTTAAAGAGAACCTGAAAATTAAAAGAGCATAAAAGCAAATAAAAGTTCATCCGGGTTGCCTCCCGGGAAGCTGCCCTTCTTTAACGTCTTTGGCTAGACGCCCGCTTTGTTATCCTGGATCAAAAATAAAAGTAAATAACAGTTTTGCCAAGATAACGAAGTTAGCAGTAATTAAAATCAAACCACCTGATCAAAACAAAACGTTACTTCGGCAAATATAATAGGAAAATGAATACTCCACAAAATCTGGTGTTTGAGGAGGTACTGCCGGTAACGTAGTTCTAACAGAAGACCCGGTGGTGATGATTTTTCTTCCTCAAATTGGAGGATGTAAACATCCTCCTCTTGTAGCTGAGGCTCATAGAAAGAACGCCGATCGATATCATCTTTAGAGAAAGTTGATTCTTTGAAGGTGATAGTGGCGTTTTGTTTGGATATCTTGGCGGGAGGTGATGGCAATTCCTTCTCTTCATTTTCGAGGATGTAAGTATCCTCATCTTCTGGATAGAACACAGAGAAGGATGGAAACTGGCGGTAGGTGACTGTAAAGGGAAGAGAATAACTTACATTCGTAGTGGGGTGCTCTACCTCATGAACTGGTTCACTCTTCGGTTGCTGTTCTTGTTGAGCGATTCTTCACCCCACACTTAGCCTTTTGCTTGTCCTCAAGCAAAACTCTCAAGCACAAGTAATGCCAAGCTATTGGAACTCAACAGGAAAGGAAGAGCACAGAAGAAAGGAATTGCTAGCTTTACCATTCAAGGGGGCAATTCAAATTATTCAAACAATTCATTCTTTTAAGAAAACATTAAGTCATTCGAAGCTAACAAGTGAGAAACAAACCCATAAGAACCTAGCCCTTAACCTTGAGCCAATCCACCTTTTTCCTTCACAAACCACAAATTGACAAGGGGCATGAAGTAAGATCGTATTTCATCGTACCTTTCAATGCCACATACTCTTGATCCATAAGAGAGAATAATCTATATTCAGCATAACATTTGCATAAATATTTTCAATTGAAGCGCTTTCACTTTCTTTCACCACAGACTTTTCTCTCCACCCATGTAGCGGCTTTGGGTCAACTATCCCAGATCATAAGGACCTTAGGTAGCTAGGTGATAAAGCACCCCAAAGGACTTAATAACCAAGTGGGCGAGGCTTGATTTTGGATCAGAATTAAAATTATCATGCTTAGGATCAGCGGAGTACCTTGCCTTGTTCTTTTTCAACCATTCTAATCCAGTTCATTCCAAGGCTCAAGGCTAAGAACAAAGTTCGGATGGAGAATATTCTCGTTTGTTTAAGCATTTCTAGATCAAAGACTTCAATTCAGCAATTAAAAACCAGAAAATTTCAAAATTTTTCACCCCAAGATCAGCTAACCAAGTATACTTCCTCTATGACTTCCTTCCAAGTTGAGCAACCACAACTTAATTTTAACAAATGCAAGAGAAAAGAGCTCAAAGACGCACAAAAAACAAGCGGCGAAGGAGCTTACCCCACCCCACACTTAGAGTGAAGCAATGTCCTCATTGCGTAGGAAGAATTAACATTGTGCAAGCAATCCAACAGGGAAACAAAATCACACACAGCAGTTCAGAGGGGAGCGTGTAAAACATAAAAGAGTAGAAAAGTAAAGAATACTCCCCAGAGTCCGCTCAGGGTGTGCAGCAAGGCCAACCCCACACTTAAGTTCAGCTAAGCAACAAAGTAAGCAAGCTGAGAAATATAATCGGCAAAGCCAGGAGAACTCAAGTGGAACCAGACAAAACCATCAGTAGAAAAATAAGAGCCAAGGCTCTTGCAATAAGCATAACATCAATGAACACACCACAAACTTAAAAGAAAAGAGCAAAATAAACACCTAAACTAAGAAAGGGAAAAGAGATACAAACCGGTGGGTTGCCTCCCACCAAGCTGCCCGGAGTTAGAGTCTCTGGCTAGACTTTCACTTCGTCATCCCGGGTCAAAAATAAAAGTTGACAATAGCGTCAACGAGAGAAAGAAGTGGACAACAATCAGTAGTAAACCACCTGGATCAAAACAAAATGTTACCTCGACAGATAAAGGATAAAAATAAATACTCCACAAAACCTGGTGTTTGAGAAAGTATTGATAGTAACGGATCTCAAGCAGAAGACCAGGTGATGATTGTTGTTTTTCCTCAAATTGAAGGATGTAAACATCCTCCTTCTGTGGGTGAGGCTCAAAGAGACCGTGGTAATGGCAAAGTGGTGGTGGCTCGCCCCTTTCAAATTTAAGGATGTCAACATCCTTTTCGTTTAGGACCAAGGGTGGTGAGGGAGGGTGACTTGATATTTCAACATGTTGCTCCACTACATTGTTCAAGATTGAATCCTGCTGTCGAAGAGTGATTTTGTGTAGGTAGTCTGGTTGATCCTCTAACCACAATTGATATTGTACTTCGAGACAGTCATTGAACTCGTGAGGTCCCCCACAATTTGAGCAATATATATCCTGTGAATAGGATGATTCGTGTTCGAATTGCTCCTCAACTCGCCTCATCTCTTCAATTTCGGGGCAATCTTCGAACTCGTGATTTCCCCAACACTGCGAGCAACACAAATCAGAGGAAAACAGATCAAAAGAACCAGAAGACTCTTGCTCCACTGCCCAAACAGGAGTCTGTTCCATAGAATGCCCCATCCTTTTGTTGGCTAACTGTCTATAAAGGTCAGATGTCTCATCGTACGATCTTTTCAGTTCAACCAACAACTTGTACAACTCACTTGCCATTGCTTCATCGATTCCGATGTTTGCCATTGCTAGAAATAACTAAGAACAAAATAAACTAATAATAAAAATGGAACAAAACAAAAATACTTTAAACCAGGAATATAATAAAATAGAATAGAATTAAAAAAACAAAGAACAAAATAAACTAAAGATAAAATAGAATAGAAGAAAACAAAAATAAAACAAAACAAAT
The DNA here is from genome assembly GCA_023374045.1 of Limonium bicolor. Taxonomy (NCBI): domain Eukaryota; kingdom Viridiplantae; phylum Streptophyta; class Magnoliopsida; order Caryophyllales; family Plumbaginaceae; genus Limonium; species Limonium bicolor. The sequence continues at coordinate 250,113,088 of CM041781.1, read as the reverse complement.
TAACTAAAATTAATTAAATAAAAACAAAACAAGATAAACTATCAATGGAAATAATAACAAAATAAACTGAGCATGAAATAGAATAAAATTAAAGAAAACAACTAAAACAAAACTTGATAAAATAAATTAAATATAACAAAACTAAGAATATAATTAAAATTAAAATAAGATAAAAATGAAAGAATAAACTATATAAAAAAACAAATAACTGAAACAAAAAAGTAAATAAATTAAAAATATAAGCAAAACACAAAATTAAATTATAACTAAATTAAACAAAAGAATAAGTAAATAAAAAATAGAACTAAGAGATAAAAAAACAAAAAAAAACAATAGAAATAAAAAAAGATGACCACCAAAGTTAAGGACTAGACAAATGTCAAGTCCCCGGCAACGGCGCCAATTTGCAAACAAGAAATTTGACCTACTAAAAGCTAAGAATAAACCTAGAAATTAATAAATCAAAAAGTCTTCGGGTTGCAAATACCCGGTCACTGCAGTATAGAAAACGTAGCAACCAGGTATCAATCCGCGGGACTTGAAGAAAGTAAGTCTAGTCCTAAGAAAACTGGAAATTCAGAGGGTTGTTCTTGTTTTGGGAATCAAATAAGAAAGAAGAAAATAAATTGAAATAAAACTGATAAAGTTATATGGATGATGGAACTCCGGGTTCAAGTTATTTTTTCACTAGTCGGATTATGCGAACTTCTACAAATCGATAAGAGATATGGATTGGCTAATTCTTCAATATCTTTCCAGAATTAAATCATAATCTCCGAAAAGCTCATCTAGTAGAACACAAGGTCTAATCCAGAACCTAGCGAAACACACATAGATGGATGAAGCTTAAAGAATTATGACGCACCTGAGGAAAATATAATCAATCTGATCTAATTTTCCACAGGCTAACAGATTAATTTGACCTTCTTGTTAATCACCGATCTGATCATAACAAGATTCGTAAGGCTTTTTAAGAAATTCGCGAGATTAATTAAAAATCACAACATTTGCATTAATCTGAAACAATCCGAAAATAAAATCTCAAATCATAATTGTAGATGTACATGTAAAACGAACTAGCTACAAATAACCAGCACCCGGAGCAAATCCTTCAGCCTAGCATTTTACAAAGAGAGTATAGAGAGATAGAGAAGAATTAATCTGGTGTAGAAGATTCCTCCGTTTGTCTCGCTATCCAGATCTGCAATTTACTAGGCTGGAGGTTGAAGATGATGTGGGGAGAAGAACTCTCGCGGCTGCTTGCGTTCTTCTCGGCGTGAGAAAAAGAAATAAAAACTAAACCTAAAGCTAAAAATAGAACTGAAGTGATGGTGGTGATGGATCTCTCCAAAGTCTTCCATATTTATAAGTCTAATTGAAGACTCTTTGTTTGCTCCTTGATGACTCATTTAATTTCCTTCGGTTTCGCGAAGTAAATGGAGGCCCTTCAGTTGATTCAGAATTTAAGTAACTCTTTTCAATTTACTTCCGTCATCAATAAGTTATGGAAAACTCTAGAGTTACTATCTTCAACTAACTCCCTTCATCAATAACCTTTGGAGTTACTTTCTTTTATATTTCCAATCTCCCCCCTTCTTCTTCTCAATCCTTTCACGGCAGTCTCGTAAATATATATATAAATATATCGCACCAGACACAACTTTGACAGGGTCCAAATTCTTCATATGAGCTTCGATTTGTTCCCCATTTGCGGCATTGGAAAGCTCGTGAGGAGAACTATGCATTTTCACCATCATTTTCTACTTTAAACATAAAAATTGGCATCAGTTCTTGCCCAAAGTAAGAATCATGAAACGCACAGGATAAGTGTGAGAAAGCACCCAAAATGTTGCATAAATTAAGAATTTAGCACTAATAAAACCATGCTGGTTTCACACTTATCAATTCTCTCCAGGTAGTCTGGTTGATCCTCTAACCAGAGTTGTTCTTGGAATATGAGACAATCCTCATAATCATGAGCTCCCCCACATACGGAGCAGTATAAATACTGAGAATAACAAAACTCTTGTTCGAACACCTGTTCCATTTCCATTATTTTTTTTGTTTTTCGTATATAAAACAAAACTACTGAAACAGATTAGAAAATAAAATGATTAGAAACAAACATAATAATAATATAAACAAAATATAAAAGATAATTAATATAAAAAACAACAAGATAATATAGACAAAATATTCTAATATAACAAGTGAATAATCCGGGGCTTAGGGACTAGAATAAATCTAGTCCCCGGCAACGGCGCCATTTTGCAGACGTGTATATCTGAGTGGTTAGGACTGGTGTAATTAAAATAAAAGAAAAGAAATCAAAACTCAAAATAAACGTCGGGCTGCAAACAAATCCCGGTCGTGGTAGTATAGCAAAGTGTAAGCGACCGGATATCGAACCGTGGGACTAATGTGCATATTATAGTACCTAAGCGTGTCACAAAAAGGGGGGATTAATTGACTTGTATTATAAATAAAAAAAGAAAAGATAAAATAAACTAAGTTAATGGATAAATTAAATGGGACTCTGGGTCAGGTTAATATGATCTGATTAATTATGCTATCTCTACTGGTTTAATATAATAATTTGGCAAGATTCCTGTTATTATCTTAAGGTCCGATGAAAACTCATAAGAACTCGTTTACCTGAAAATGCAAGGTCCGATGAAAACTCAAGCAAAATACGTATAAACGGCAGAGGAGTGTGAGGAATTTTATTCTTGCAACTGAGTACTAACTTATTAAATCATAACAAGTTTCCTCCAGTTTTACGGCTTAATTAACCTATCTATTTGTCACCGATCAGATTAGAAATAGATTTAGTAAAGCAATTTAATAAACTCATGACATTTATTAAAAAGGTGCGAGATAACCTTTAAGCGTAACAAACTGCATTTAAATAAACCAGTGAAAATATTGCATAATTAATACAAACACATAATAACCATTCCCATAGTATACGTATTCTAGCCTAACATATTAAATAGATAAACAGAAACAAGAGTAGTAGAAATCATCTGTAGTCACTCTTGCATTCGTTCTGCTATTTTGTATACGTAGGACTAGAGGTGGATATGGTGGAATGAAAAGTAAATAAAATGGAGAAGACGGGAGAAGAGAAATGGACGTGTGATGGTAGTCTGTCGTGGATCGATGATGTTGGGGTGGTGGATGTGTCAATGAAAGTAGAAGGACGTGTGTTTATATAGAGGAAGCGAAGAGGCAGATCTGGAGTGGAAGAACATTGATTGCAGCTCATTGATTGCAGCTCATTGATTGCTCATTGATTGTAGGGGACAGAACAAACGCGTGAGTGAATTAAGGTAGGCGCCGACTGGTATTAATGGATATGGCAGAAGCAAGTTGCAGACAGTCGGCGAAGAAGGAAACTGTCGCGTGATTTATCTGGACATTTACACGCGTCTACACGCGTCCGCGTAGATGTCCGCGTGCTGTTGGGCGGACAGGTTGTGTCCTCGTTGCTGTCCGCGTCTGGTCATGCGGACACTTTGTCCTGTCCGCCTAGCTGTCCGCCTATCCCCATGCGGACACCTAGTGTGTGTCCTCACTTGTGACGTCGTGGTTCTATGCGGACAAGAGTGTTAGGTGCGCTCCATAGTCTTGTCCGCATGGCTGTCCTCACTTGTGACGTCGTGGTTCTGTGCGAACACTCATGACGTCACAAATGTGGTGCGCTCCATAGTCTTGTCCGCATGGCTGTCCTCACTTGTGACGTCGTGGTTCTGTGCGGACACTCATGACGTCACAAATGCGGACACAAACTTGACCGGCTTTAGATTCTTCGTTTGGACTCCGTTTTTCGTGCCGTTTACGCCTATGCGTTCGTCTCTTCGTCTACTTTACTCCCAGCTTGGTTTTCCTCATGTTTAAACAATACATTTGTGAGATAACAATAAAACATAAACTAGAGGAAAAACTAACCGAAGTGGAGAAATGAGCAAGAAAAAGTGCTAATATAATATATGAAATACACCTATAAATCATGCTCATTTGGACACTTATCAGACACATATCCAGAGACCAAAACTCGGAGGCCGATGTACTGGCTAAATTGGCAAGTATAGCGGAAGGAATACCGGAAGAAGTTCAGCTACAACTAAAGAAGCTCCCGAGTATAGAAGAGACGGAGACAATGGCAGTAGAGATAACCGATTTAAGCGAAATGGATGACTCCCATTGTCCGGTATATCCAGCAGGGGACACTACCAGAGGACGAAAAAGAGGCCAAAACAATAAAAAGAAGGGCAGCATCGTTCTTTTTCGAAAACGGCCAACTGTATAAGCGATCTTTCGGCAGACCATCGATGAAGTGTTTGACGGAAAGTCAAGGGCTAGAGCTTGTCACCGAAGTCCATGATGGGGTGTGCGGCAACCACCAAGGAGGAAGGGCAGTAATGCATAAAATATTAAGGATGGGCTACTTCTGGCCGGCAATCCAGAAGATGTGCGGAGACTATGTCAAAAAATGCGTGCAATGCCAGTTACATGGTCCAAGGGTTGGGAACCCGCCTGCGGAGATGAAATCTATTACCTCTCTGATCCCCTTTGCGAAATGGGGATTAGATATCGTCGGACCATTTCCAGAGGCTTCCCCCGGAAGATATAAGTATTTGTATGTGGCAGTAGATTACTTCACCAAGTGGGTAGAGGCTCTTCCGGTGGTAAACATAACTGCGCTAAAGACAGAGGAGTTTGTTTGGAAGAACGTCGTATGTCGGTTCGGTATACCGAGGGTAATTATAACGGACAATGGTGCGCAGTTCAATTGCAAGAGCTTTAGGGATTTTTGCGAAGAATGGAAGATTGACCTGAGATTTGCCTCTGTAGCTCATCCACAAGCAAATGGCCAGGTAGAAAATGCAAATGGACAAATAGTAAAAGCTCTGAGAAGAAAGTTGGAAGGAAAAAGAGGAAGGTGGGCGGAGGTTCTACCGCAGGTCCTATGGGCTAACAGGACGACTGTCAAGGGGCCAATCGGAGAAACCCCTTACAGATTGACGTACGGTCTGGAAGCGGTGGTACCCGCAGAAATCATGATACCGTCAAAAAGAATTGAAGGGTACAAAGAAGAAGAGAACGATGAAGGCATCCGAGATGAGTTGGACGTCTTGGATGAAAGGCGAATGATCCCCGACTTAAGAAATCAAAATGACAAGTTGAGAATCGAATGACATTTCAATAAAAAGGTAAGGGAACGGTCGTTCTCCGCAGGTGACTTGGTGCTCCGGGAAGTGAAACAGCCAGCGAAGCTACAACCTCAGTGGGAAGGCCCATATGTCGTTCAGGCTAAGACTGACCGAGCATCTTATAGGCTCCGAAATATGGACGGAGGCGATTTACCGCATTCCTGGCACGCGGAGTGCCTCAAGAAATTCTATGTTTAATATCTTCTTTCAACTGCAGATTAATGAGTTGCTTAGTAAAAAGCAGCAGGAACAATCTCATACAGATGTCCGACGACCTTGCAAATGGTGGCAATAAAGCATTTTGCTTAATGATCTCAGTTATCTCGTTTTCAAAACGTTTTACTCTCCGGTAATAATATATAAAGTTTCCAGACAAAACAAAAAACATCGCAATTTCTCTTCCTCAAAAACAAGAAACAAAGAGTTTCTTAAAAAAAAAAAGAGACAGACAAAGAGTGTATCCGACGATCTCACCATTGGCCATGGTAGAGTGTTTTGTATCCGACGATCTACCATCAACGATGGTAGTGTAATTCATCCGACGATCTCGCTGTCTTACTGACAGTAGAGTGTTAATCCGACGATATCACCGACTCAAAGTCGGTAGAGTGTTAAACCGACGATCTCACCATGTGTACAGTGGTAGAGTGTGAAAGTGTAAAGTGTAACTAAAAGGTTACCGAAAAAAGAACCTTTACAAAAATGAAAAGCAACTTAAAAATTCTGCATTAATAAAAGTCTCCGACTTTCAGGAGACCGGTCGCTCCGGTCATACCCGAAAGGTCTGGTTGGTCTATTAAAAGAAAAGATGTTATTTACAACACAAAGGCACTCCAGAACAGAGTATGTGATAGCTATAACAAAATCGTAAGCAAAAGAAAAAGTTTATGTTGCAGGCTCTGTAGGGTCTTCCGCAAGCTTTTCGGATTCTTGTGTTCGCTTCTGAAGGGTTGAGGTGCTTCCTTCGGAGTCTTCTTTCTCGCCTACCGGTGTAAGGGCGGCATCACTCCGGGCCCGTGCAGCAACTGACCCCATAAAGGATGGGGCAAAGCACGTATTCCCCGCAGGACGTGAAAACCTCACTAGCTCCTCGTGATATCCGGTGGCGCGAGCAAGTGCTTCAAACTCTAGACTTTCATAAAGAGCTTCGTCCACGGATTGTTGCTTCTCGGAGAAGAACTCCGACACAATTCGTTGGCTCTCTCCAGCAAGTTTGCGGCATTGGGAAGAGAGCGCCTCTTTATGGCCTGAAACAGTGCGGTCCTTCACTTGAAGTTCCGACCGTGTCTCCTTGAGAGCCCCCTTTAACTTCGCAACCTGATTCTCATAGGACAGAGTAAGGCTCCGGTATCGTTCTCTCTCCGACTCCGAAGTGATTAGTGAGGCCTTAAGTCCGGACACCTTTTTAAGCCAAAAGTCGGAGCTTCGGGCAGCCTCCGACGAAGGACTTGGATTTTCTGCAATAAAATACAAAGGATTAACAAGAAATAACAAGGAAAAGAAGGAGCTTTCGAAGATATGAAAGTTACCGGAAGCCTTTTTCTTCTGAGCTTCCACCTCTGCCTCAAGCTCTTCAATCCGAAGAGCGGCTTCCGCAAGCTTCTGCCTCTCCGATTCAAGACCAGTTTGCGCCTCCGCAAGCTTCTGCCTCTCCGATTCAAGGTCGGCTTGGAGATCACTCTGTTTGGCCTCAGCTTCTTGCAGGAGTTGGTTCTTTCTTTCCAGCTCAGACTCGAAAGAAGACCGAAGGTTCTCGGTGGATTTCCGGATCTCTTCAGCAACCTTCCGGAAGTCTTCAGCTTCCTCTTCCAGCACCCGCTTCTGGTCGTCGAAAGAAGCCTGCAGCTTGTTGATCGTATCCTCTTGATCGACAGAGGCAGTTTCTTGGAGTTCCTCCCGGAGGGCGACTTTTTCGGCTTCAAATTGGGCCTCCGCTCGTGCAAGAGTTTCTTGAGCCCGGGTTTTTTCTTCTTCAACAGCCTTTTTGTACCTCTCCACGCGGGCTCCATGATAGCGGAGGGCTTGAGAAGAGTACTGAGACTGGGTCTCAACGCATTGGGCCATCGCCATGGCCTAAGAAACAAGAGTATCAGAATAAAAAAAATAGAAGGATTTACAAGAAAAACATGTGCAAAAGAAACAAACCTGAATCAAAGCGCTCCAGAGGCGCTCAAAAGCCTCTCTCTCCGGAAGAGAGTGATGGACGATGGCGTCACAGCTACCCTCCCCAATCCGGAGTTTTTGTTTTAGGGGAGTTGGATGAGAACCTGGGGCAAAAATGCCGTTATCATTATTGGCCGCCTTCGCAGCAGTAGACCAGAAGGCCTTGTACCTCATTCCACGAACAAACGGAATACGGGGGATTGGATTTCCTCGGTGATAGCCCCAGTCCAGTTTGGAAGAAGGACCGCAAACCGAAGGATCAGCCCGCGGAGGAGGGGAAGACCTGTCGTCCGCATGCTTGCTCCTGGCTCTGGACGGGGGAGCCTCCTGAGAAGGGGCATCAGACGAGTCTGAGGAAGAACTTTCTTCCACGTTAACCTCGGCAATGCCCTTGCCTTTCCCAGGCGGGATCTCACGGGCCTTTTTTCTCTCCGGAGCACCACCTTCCTTAATTGCAACGCCATGCACAGGTCGTCGATTCCGTTCGGGCTCAGGATCTGCGGAGGGCGGAACAGGGGCTGCGAAAGACAAAATCATAAGTAATCAAATAGAAAACAAGAGAAAAAACGAAAAGAAGGACAAAAAGAGGCTGCGAAAAGGTATACCGGTGGAAAAAATCGAATCGGTATTTTGAGTTAAAGCTTCGTCTACGCAAAAAAATCCATGCAGGTCATGGAAGAGGGACGATATGGGAGTTAAATCCACATCTTTCTTAACTCTGCCCGGACCACAGGAAGGGGTAGATACGGAAGTACCTGTTTCCGGAGGGACAGCAGCGGAGGGGTCGGTTGGACCCGTTTCGGTAACATGCTTTTCCTTCCGCACTAATTTAATTTTATGCTGATCAACTTTTCTGGGCCCCTCGGGAGCTTTCCTCTTAGTGCCAGTAGTCTTGCTACCAGTGGGACTCCGAGTTTTTCCACCAGAAGGAGCAGGCGGGGCTCCTTTCTTCTCTTCGGTAGCCCTATAGTCAACAAGCTCCCAGTTGTAGCGGAGAGAAAATTTTCCGCCCGTTTGAACAAAAGCTGCGATGAAAATAAGAAGTAAGAAAACCAACCGAAAACTAATAAAGAAAAAAGGAACGCAAGGAGAGTACGTACGGTCGATCTTCGCCCGAGTCTTGTTTAGTCTCTCTTCGGAGAGGAAGAAGGTGATGGGGTGGAGTGCTGATGAACTCAGCTTCTTGAGTATGTCTCCAATCGGGTTTGCGGAAGAAGGTAACGGAGAGGCAAGCTGCCCCTTAGCTATGTCTCCGACATGGGAGACTCCGATGAAAGTCCCCCTCGGAGGGTAGAAAACGAACCAGTTGGAAGACCAGCCGCTCTCCAGGCTCACACGTTTAAAAAAGGAGTACCCGGAAACAGCCAAGACGGAGATGTCCTCCTCCGTCGTAGTAGTGTTCACCCTGGTGGTGAAGAAATTTACAAACTCCCGCGCGTCGGGAGTAATGTCGTTCTCCGCACAGACGGAGAGGAAGGCGTGCAGACAGCCCAAGGCATTGGGGTTCAGGTGGGCAAGAGTGCAACGCCGGCGGGGAAGAAAGCCAAGCACAAAGGGGTGCGGGGGGAAACGCAGGCCGCGGTGAAGATGCTCCCGATACACCACGAAACCGTCCCCAAAGTAGTTAAAAGGGTGCGCCGTCGGCTCCGGCACACGAATCTTCGACCCCAGTGGGACTTGCACACCTTTCATGAGTTTTTTCAGATCTCTCACGGTAAGGCTGGAGCCGGTGCCCTGGCGGGGATAGTCCCCGCAGATATCTTCAGAAGGAATGGCAGGATCTTCAAAAACACACTTTTCTCTGTCAGTGAAAAGTGTCGACCCCGCCGGCGCCGGAGCAGAGGAGCTTGGGTTTGACAAAGCCATTACGAACAAAGAAGGTTGAAGAGTACAGACGATCAAGTAGAGGAAGGAAGTGCGAAGGGGAAAAGAACGCAAAAGCAAGAATCAGGGGGTTAGAGAGCAGGGAAGAAGAAGAAGGGCGGTTGCTGTATAGGCAAGAACGCAAGAGATTGAGGACACGAACCAAGGAGCAAAGCAGGAAAGTTCGAAAGTTTGAGAGGATAGAAGCAGAGAAGTTCGAAAGTTTGAAAGGGTAGAGGGGAGAGGATGAGCTTAAATAGGCGGAAATTGGGCGCGCTCTACCAAAAAGTAATCATAGCCTACTCCTGCAGATGTGTCAGGGAAGTAGCTTCAGAAGATGAGGGGACGGCAGTTGAAGTAAGGCACGTTGCTAAGCCTCCGCAAGGTCTCCAACGGTAGGAAATTTAAGCAGCAAAAGATCAACTCCGAAGACCTCTTTCCTTTTTTCAAAAAAAAAGAGGTCTTGTGGGACTAGGAGGGACGGAGCGGAGCACCAAAATTTAAAAACCAAATGACAACCAACAACGAAAAGATCTTTCCTTATAAAACAAGAAAAGATCTTGTGGGACTGATGAAGTGGGGTTCCACCACACATAGTAACCAAACGACTAGCGGAAGACGCATGCTGCCTGCGGAGACAATAAGATAGGACTCCCTCCGACCAAATCCTCTTCCGACTCCAACAAACGGACCCTTGCGGCCTGAGAGCCATTCCGCGGACAGACTGCGGAAGAGCGATCGCCTCCGAGGAAGAGCAAGACCCTCTCCGAGAAGACTGGGAGTAATAGAGTAGTTATTGATAAAAGGGGGGTAAAGTTGTACGAAAACCTTGTATATTTGGGAATATTCTAGAGTAATGTAGGCCCATGGAAACGGTTATACACTATAGGGGGGCCTATAAATAAGGGCCATAAGTCATGTAATTGATCACGCTTTCATCAATACAACATTTGGAGCTCTCTTTGCAATCTCAGCTTGAGTAGGAGTACCATACACTCTCAAACCCTTGCCGTCAAACTTGGACACCAGATTAAGCCCTGGAGTCTCTGCTGAATGAACGTAGATAGGGTCGTTTACATCAATGACGGAACTTGTCGCACCAGAACCAGAATTGACCACAGCTTCTTTCTTCCCTTTGCCTGCGTCATCCGCCATGCTTGGAGGAAGCAAGAAACTTCAAAGATGATAAGCTATTGATACCATGTTAGAAGCCGTGTGTATAGGCATTGAGAAAGATTTGAGAGTTTGTAAGAGAAACGATTGTATATTGTATTCTTGTAAAACATATTGTACAAAGCCTAATGACTGAAGTCTGTTTAAAGTATTTGCTACTAGATCTTCTTTGTAAAAGATAAATATATACTCTGTATAAAATCTAAACTAACTAGATTTAATCTAGTAGTTCCTAATAAACAAATTGTGGGCTTAAATAAATTGTGGGCTTAAGTGGGCTGTTTACTAGCCCAATAATTCAATATGTGTATGTATGTCCATGGTCTGCTCTCAAAATATTTTGTCCCCTACTGTATCCAAGCCAGCAACAATCCAATCCAACACGTGCATGTCGAAAGCATTGTCATCAAAATGGCTTTCTCGTGCATGGCCCACTCTCTGAAAAATGTCTGCGCCTCTCTTCTTTACATGTTCTGCAGGCCGACTGTGAGTCCATGGCTATGTCCATGAACAAAGCCATCTATCTTCGTACGGATGTGCATGCGCGTTGAAACCAATTGTGATGTGCATGTCGGATGTGCAGCCCACTATGTCTTCTTTAAAGCCCACGTGAAAGAAATGTATCAATCCACAATAAAGACTTCACTTGCAGCTATGCGGTCCAATATAACAATCACTCTTCAGTATTTTTATCTGTTTTAACATAAAACCACATACGATGAGTGATCTCAACATTTAACATAATTAAGCACTTAATAGGGGAAATATATAACATTATAGCCTAAAATAATAAACAACAAAGCAGATAAACATAGATAAATTCTCCACTTATCACCGTGCAAGAAAGCATTATTAACATCCAATTGGTTAATAATTCTTCCTTTATGAAGAGGTACAGACAATATAGCTCGAATGGTAGTCATTTTAACAATAGGAGAAAAAGTCTCATGGTAATCCAGAACATAGCTCTGAGTAAAACCTTTGGAAACCAAACGCGTCTTATATCACTAAAGAGAACCATCAGATTTGAGTTTAATTTTGTAAACCCATTTACATCCAGCAATTTCTTTCCTTAGGGCAACTCACCAACCTCCCAAGTGTTGTTCGCCTCAAGGGTATCCAATTCTTTTTGCATGGCCTTTCGCTAGTGAGAAGAAAGAACAACTTCTTTATAGGATTCAGGCTCCACTTCCTTCAGAATTCGGTCAAAGGACCCACCGGTATCCGCTACCGACAAAGCACAAGAAAGGATGGGCATAGTATCCGTGAGGCTTTCACAACCTGTGAACAAATTTTCTCCACGCCGGTCTAAATAAACGCGCTCATCCAAAACTTCTTGAAAATGAGTATTAGTACAAACTTAGTCATCAAGATAACCAGGGTGATGTGATGCACGACTAGTCCTCCTAAGCCCATTAAGCAAAGTCTCTTGGTCAACAGAATCAACAGGGACAACAGTTGCATCAGTGACAGCTAGAACAATATACTATCATCAGAAGATAGAGAAGGAACATCCAAGGGCTCATCATAAACCCAAACTGGAACGTCCTGAGAACAAGTAGTAGTTGTCCAATTCCTGTTCCCTGCAAATGGAAAAAACTCTAGTATGAAACTTCACATCCCTGTAAACTTCCACCTTTTGAGTGCCCAAACTAAAGAGTTTATGTTCTTTCTTACAGGAATCTTCCCCTAAGTAAAATAAGACTCAGCCCAAGGAGAGAGCTTTCCACCTTTGACACCCATAAGAGTTCTATAACACAGATAACCAAACGGCAGTATATCACCATATGACAGCTGAATATCAAAGAGACATTCAATCAGAGACCGTGCTTTCAATGCTTTTGTGGGCAGCCGATTAATTAAATAGGTAGCATGTAGAATACATTCACCCTAAAGAATAATTGGTACCTGTGACTGTAAAAATAAAGCATATGCCGTTTCCAGCACATACTTGTGCTTACGCTCAACTACTCCATTTTGTAAAGGGTATAAGCACAAGTGTCTGATGTATAATGCCAGTTTGTGCGAAAAAGATTTTCCCTTCATTAGAATAACCCAATTCTCTAGCATTATCTGCTCGAATGACTTTAACTTTCTCCTCAAACTGTCTTTCTACCATCACAAGAAAATTCTTAATTGCTTCCCAAGCATCACTTTTGTTTGTCAAGAGCTGCACCCACGTAACTCAACTAAAATCATTAACAAAACATACAAAATATCAGCAACCATTGTAAGTAGGAACACTGAAAGGCCCTCACGCATCAATATGTATTAACTCAAAAGGTTTGTTTTTCTTGATTTCTGAATTCCCAAAAGCAAACACTGAGCGCGACATTTGGAACACATATCACAAACAAAATCTTTTGGTACATAATCAGACTTTATTATACTCATGTTTACAAGCTTTGGATACGGAACATGCCCTAACTTAATATGTAAATCTATCTACTTCGTATTATCTTTACAGACAAAGCTTGAGCCCTGTTCTAATGCACCACCAACTCGTAACTGTTGTCTCGATGTGACCAACTGGACCCAAGGGTCGCTCGCTCCTTGTCAAGGATGTATAAGCCATCTTGCTCAGCACCAATCTCATCAATTCTCCTTGTAATAGGGTCCTGTGCAAAACACTTTCGAGAGTCAAAAACCAATGGCTGTAAAAATTGTCCAACCATCCTCCAAACAGAAATCAGATTGAACATAAACTCAGGAACACAAAACTTCCTGAAACCAAAAATTATCACCCAATCTGACACTCCCCACTGTAGTAACTTGATGTGGTCTACCATCAGGCAAAATAACAACTCTGGAGTAAGGCAAATTTCTCAAATTTTTAAACAACTATTTGACTCTTGATAAGTGGTCTGTCAATCCTGTGTCTAAAATCCACTTTCCAAAAATACTCTATGTAGTTGGTGTATTTATTCCAAGAAAACACAAATGACTGGAAGGAAAGTTTTGTATCTCACCTAAGAAATTACAATACGTCGCATCTGCCAATTTAGATGTCGAAGCTGTAGCAGCCTGAACAATACTGGCTATCTGATTAAGATGTTCTTGACTCCGCCCACTGAGACAATTGACAATTCTGGTCGAACTGCTTTCCTCCATGACTAACTCTGTCAAACACTTTTTTCCTTCTATTTTGAACTATGTCACGCCCATGGAGGTTGTAACAGTCTTCTACCGGATGACTAGTCTTTTAACAATGCGAACACTTTAAGAAAGCAATTCTCAAAATATGCCGAGGCTTTTTACATAATGTACAGATCTTCTTAATTCTATCACTCCCGAATCTAGTGTTCCAGTATTCTTAATTGAACCTTCTCTGTTGTTAGTACTGGCACTGTAAAGCGATAACGACTAAATGTTGTTTTCTTCTTCCTCTCTTTGATTTTCTTCTTGAACAATCAACGCAAAAACACGTTCAAGAGTGGGAGGATCTTTCATAGCTAAGATCTGTCTTTCAATGTGAACAAATCTTCTATTGAGACCCATAAGAAAATGTACTAAACGATCTAGATCCTTCTTTTTTCTGTTCTTCCTCCTTGACGACACAAACACATTTAGACATGGGATATGCCAGATCAACTTCTGCCCACAAACTTCTCAACTTGGTAAAATAAACATTATTGAGTCCTCATTCAGTTTCAGAATCCCCAGTTCTATCTTCAGATTATGTACCATCACCAAGTTGTTTTATTCGAACCATTGACACAACCAGTCCCATATCTCCTTCGGATCACTACAGAACATCACACTCTGCGCTATGTTCGGCTCGAACGCTGATGTCAACCAAGATACAACTAGTGACCTAGGAAAAAGAACCTGACTGGGTTATTCTGAAGGATGAACGTAAATTTCTTCTCCCGGATCAACCGTAGAAACCTTCAACCTAGACGAACCCGCCTTCACATTCGCTCCGTCTTCTGCCATCGATTCAGGACTTTAGTGCTCTGATACCATAATAGAATAAACAAAATTTTGGAACTTTTGTATAAGAATTTACTATTCTGGTTCTAAAGAACCATACATGAGAAAAGAAAGAGCTTTTTTGGTTTTTACAAATATGTCTAACTTTCTAAACAAAAGACGGCGCATATATGCACCACTGCAACAACACGTCCAGGCGAGAAAAGGAGGTGTCCGGATCCGAACACCTGAAGAGGATGACATTATTTTGTTCCACCGCAAAATCGAACGACCCACGTACATAACAATTGTATCCGGCCGAGAATATCATGTCCGGATCCGGACTGATGCCAAGGACGGCATTATTTTGCTCCACTATCGGATGAAACAAATCAACAACCCACATACATAGTGTTGTGAAAAATATGTATAACAAAATATATAAATATATGCAAAGAATAGGCAAGTGCACCTATTCGATGTAGTACAACAAGTGTCGTATCCACAAGGAAATTGGTTTTATCTCCCTAGTCTCGGTACTTAGTAGTTGAATTAAAAAGCGTTAAAAATATGGGTTTAACCGGAGGCAAGCTTAGTGGTTCGGTTCAATAATAAAAATAGCAAATGATTAAACTAAAATGGAGTTTTAGTGGATCGAAATGAAGATGTACCCTAGAAAAGTGTAATCACCCAAATGCACCCAAGCATAGCATCAATCCTAATTTACTCTAGTTTTCTATTAGGACTAAAGGGATGACTCTCTCTAAAATCTTAGTGAAAGTTAAATCTTATCTAGTTAAAATAAACCCTTCAGTTGGGTTAGGTAAACATCACTAGATAGCATTAAACACAAGTCCTTAACAATTTCACTAGATCCACCAACTAATTAAAGAAGGAAAAATCTAGGGTTTGTCTCTCTCTTGGCCAAAATCCCTAAATTGTATATGTGGGAAATTAGAAGGAACCATAAATGCACAAAGGTGATCAATCTAGCACATTCATTGAAATTAAAGAGACAAAACAACTATAATTAAGCAAATTATGTTTTTTTTTAATTACTGGATGACCAGTTACATAAGACGATACTTTAGCATAATGCTTTTCTCGCCCGAAAGAAAAATAAGAATAAAAAGAAACACATTACTTTGAATACAAGAGATTAAACAAATTTCTAGAAGAAAGAATAATATGATCAGGAAAGTGAACTATATTTCTGCTCCATTCTAAGCTTGCTCTCGTTACCATGTCGACGACTTCCGACCAGGGCTGCAATTTGTCTTCAAAGAGGAGCTTGTTGTGCAGATTCCAGTGAGTATCTCTGTATACATGCGTCTTCTTGCTTTCGCTTGGGTTGGAGGATAGCCAAAAACAATATAGCCTACAAACGAAATAATAGGCCAGGACAACTTTATTGTTACCCATCTTTCAGTCTGGTGTGAATTTTGAATATAAACCACATTAGGATTCCATGTAACCACAATGCCTACTGATTGGCCAACCTCGGGGACTTCAATCACGTTTGAGTTTTCTCCTTGTCCCCAGATGCGTTGCCATTTATCTAAAGGTTGAGACCGATGTGTCTCGACGATTGCCATTATGCTTGATACGACTTCCTTTATTTCTTGTAGAAGAATGGCCAACTTCTCTTTTTTGTTTATCCCTTGATGTTTTGAAAGGAGATGATTGATAAGTGTGAAATACATATATCTTTTAGGCTTTAATTCTTCGTATTTTAATAACAATTCATGTCATATTTTACACTTATCAAATGCTTTTTCTATGATTTATGTTTTGATGTAAATTTATACATTTTATGTGTCAAATGCAAGAAAAAGTCATAAACTCACATTTGTTGTATTTACGTATACATATATATATTCACACGGCAATAGACACAATTATTCATTCATCATTCATTAATCATTAACACATTATTGAGTCATCATTACATATACTTTTGTTTTTATGGCCACGCACAGCTACATAACATTTATATCATGATACAATATTTGAATCATCTCTATTCACTCACGGTTGGGCACATGAGGAGACCGGTGAATACAACTACAATGCATAAGAGATTTAATCTCCTTGATTATGGGCTGCAACAATATATTAATCCATTGTCGGGCAATCGATCGCATACCCCACTGCACATCAGGAGAATATTCTCGGTGTTATTCACGCCTGGGACATGCTGGATCGGAGAATATAACACCACGACAAATAAACCAGTGGGGATCATCTTCATTGTCACTCCCACATCTCACTGGAGGACTTGATTCACGTGGAGACCACATTGAGTCGGAGGGACAATCAACTCACCGTCATTCATTCACTATACACCCCCATATATACCACTGTCTTCATCCTCCATCTCGTGCGGAAAAACGATCCTCACCGCCGCTCACCCTCACCGTATCTTCATCCATCGATACACGCAGATCTTCACCGTCGCATCATCATCCATCATCACCCCATCTTCACACGCCACTCACCTCATCTCACCCACGACCGCATTCCACCATAGCACCGGAACCACATCCATCCTCGCCATCATCCTCATCTTCACCACGGTCGACTCATCTTCATACTCGCACAGCATCACATTCACACCCATTCCGCCACAGCACCAGACCACGCCCGTAAGCACTTCATCATCACATTCATCATCTCCAGTCACGCTCACAACCCACTGCATCGACAAACGACGACACGCGCGCAACCACCGTCATCACCTCGTCACGATCATCGACATCATTTTCAGCATATTACTCCATCGCCATTCACACCCGCAAGGAGGATCATCACGAGCTCGCCACCTTCACCATCGCCACCATCTTCATCGCCTTCACCACCGTCCGTGGCCAGAGAGGCGGACGCAACCAAAGGACCGTCCGAGGAAGAAAACTCGGACGCATTCGTTTCCCATCCACGACACTCGCATCTTCTGTATCACACACCACCATCATCCTCGTTCCATTTCGCATCACCATCTTCACAAACATTCACACCACGGACCTTCACCAGCTTCTCTGCCATTCATCGTCGAACAGAGGAGAACACACCCGCATCGGATCATCGATGCCATCGCCTTCTTCATCGCCACATTCGTCATCACCGAATCGCTTCGACGTACCCACCGCCACAGTCTTCACTCACTATCCCAGTGGTGTTTCTTTTCGTCGTCGAATAGAGGAGGCGAGAGCGAGACTACTAGAGGAAGAACAGAGCCCATCACTGCGAAGGAAGAATTGGTTGAGAATCAACGAGAAATAAAAGAGGAAAGGGCAAATCGTGAAGAAGAACAAGGCGAGAAACGACAAGTTGTGAACCGACCTTGAACGAACCGGGCTGACAGAACCGATCTGGAAGAACCGGACCAGAACACATATAAAAGGGTTTCCACTAAACTTAACTCATTATATTTATTACATGTTATTGTAACACCCCTGAATAAAACATCCCTGGTTTAATTGAAACGCCCGACGATAATGTAAACTAGCTTGCAGCGGAATAACCTCCATCCGGGTGTCACAGACGCCAACCACCCACGTGGTTGACAGACCACAATACCAACTCCAAGTTACGGTCTGAATGACTGGAAGTCCAACTTTAACGAAGTCCAAATACAACATAAAGTATACAAACCGAGTACCGAGAGTCTACAATATAAGTTCTTAATCCAACAACATAACCCGAAAGTACAACCATACATTAAAAAAAACATACTACTAAAAGTCTTGCCATGTGGACTACCCCCATGATAGTCCTTCACCTACACTCCGTCACGTTCCAGATGGTCACCTGTAAAAATAAAGGACTCAGCAAAACTATGCCGAGTATGAACGTGCGAAGCCCGTATGTTACCGGGCCACACGACTAATTGGTCGAATATTATTAAGTCAATTTTACATGCTATGATAAAGCAGTAAAGCACGCATCAGCACACCATGATATCATACACACTCTTCGGTAGCATAGCAATGTCAGTAAGCAACCAAGCACATCTTGCAAGTAGCATAGCAATATCAATAAGCAACCAAGCACAACAAGCTGCTAATGTAGCAACAACAATCAAGTACATAATACAACGTGTGCGTAGGTATATTATACCGTCGATCCTCACTATGGGATCATTCAAGAGGTTACGTATAGTTTTCTTGTTCTCATTACACATGTTTTCCTTTCTTCTCTTGCACCGAGTCAGGGGATATAGGTTAGATCCCGAGACTTTGTTATGTAGGTGCTATTCCTTGCTTGTTTCTTAAAGGATCACATTTGTGACTTTCTCTTGTTTGCTTGGTCTCATTACACAAGTTTTCCTTTATTCTCTGGCACCGACTCAGGGGATATAGATTAGATCCCGAGACTTCATTATGTAGGTGCTAATCGTTCCTTGTTTCTTTAAGGATTATTTGTGAATTCTTTTATCACCGCACGTTGGAGGACGTCTCCTCCATAGCTAGTCCCCCATTCCCGACACCCAGGGTCGAGAAAGCGGAGTCACCTCTAGACTCCAGGATAAGCTTCACCAATTTGTCACTCCCCCATTCCCGACACCCAGGGTCGAGGAAGCGGAAGTCACCTCTGGACTCCGGGATGTGCTTCACCAACTTGTCACTCCCCCATTCCCGACACCCAGGGTCGAGGAAGCGGAAGTCACCTCTGGACTCCGGGATGTGCTGAGAAAGTGGGGTCACCCAGGGATCCCCAAAATATATTCCACCATAGACGGTCGAAGGATCTGATGCAGATACCAACTCCCGATCATCCATACCGTGCGGCCCGAGCTGTTGTCTTCCCGGGTTGTTCTCATGTTTCTCAGTTGGTACCTTTCGTTTCATTATCATTATAATCTCGACACCATAGTGGGTGTCATTAGTGGTCCTCTAAAGTTAGAGAGGATTTGTCTCTTTGTATAGTTCTTTTGTTTTGTGTACGTGGTTCGTCATGTCTCACCAAAGGAGACTTGCTCTTCATTATCATTAATGAATAGACACCATAGTGGGTGTCATGGTAGTCCTCAATGGATTTAGAGAGGAGTTCCCCTTATAGAATTTTCTTTGATTTCATAACTTCGTAGTAGTTCATCTCAAGGTCCATAAACGAGAAAGGGACTAAACTACTGTGTGCGCGCAAGTAATATGCCACAAGGATATATATAACAAGCATATAACCAAGCCACAAGAAGCAATCCAATTTTCATGCTTTAGTCTTAGAGTCATTGTCAAACAAAGCACACAGCACACAAGCCGTGTAACACGGTAACATACGAACCACACATGTCCATACCTTTTTCGAAAGCACGAGTTGTCTTACACTCGAAATCCCGGTCGGAGCTCGCTACGGTCCTAGAGGTATTTAAAACAGTGTGTCAGTTTATTATTTTATGTGACGGCACTTTATATCGTATGTCATTCCCTAGGTATGTTGTCACATGCCTAGTTTACATTGACTCTTAGAACTTCACAAGCATTAATCCTAGGCTCAACTTACTCCTGGGATATTCATATCTTTAGTTACATGTTAACTAAGTCCCGTTTTCTTAGTAAATGGTTTAGAGCGTTTTAGGTGCTATTTATGTAACAAGTTTATGTAAGATAGATATAACTTGTCTAGTATGTATCCCCTCCTTAGGTAAATAGGTGAACACTGTCTTAACCTTGTATAATGATAATGTAGATCATAGAGTACCCCCAAAACCCATTTATACCCAAGTCCAAAGTTTCAAAATCTGAAACTCCAGCCCTCGTAATACCTTATTAACTTCACCTTTAATGCCGTAATTGATGTATAACTTTCTCCACATGTTTCACTAATCCATTTATATTGATTAGCTATTTTTCTTGTGTTCCTTATTAACCCGGAATACCACTTATATTACCCTTGGAGTCTGGTTAGACAGAGGTTATAATCTCACTGAAACTGAACACAACCTACACATTCTTCCTTGGTCATTGTTAGTTAGTTCAGTCTAGGCTTGTTTTCTTTCCTGCCGTGTTTACCCACTAATTATGGGTGTGAAACTTGGCTTAACTCAAAGCTATACTTATCAAGCTCCCCTATAAACATCTGTAATTAACCATACAGAACAGACACAAAAGGCAGTTCAGACAACTGAAACCGAACTGCAAAACTTCCATTGATCTCTCTCTCTATTTGGCTCACGAGTCTGTCATTTAATCTATCCCTGAAACATCTACTTACTTAATCAGTGTTTTAGTTTTGTTTCCATTTCAAAACAACTTTAAGACAGCTCTGTTAAATCCACTGTTGTAACCCCTATTCTGACCAGGAAGAGAAACTGCAAAGCTTAGAAAAAGGAAACTGATATACTCCCTTGATTTCTCTCTGCTCATACTCACTTCAGATTTTTAATTCTTCCTCAACTTGGTTACCCGTCTAGCTATAAGTGTTGATAATGTTTTAAGCTCATAATTACCTGAGTAAAACACTCACCCAGCTTCTGTACTCAAGTACACAGAAAAGAATCTTTCAGGAAACAAAACACCAACTGAAATATCGATTTCTGTAAACCTTTCTTTTATTATCTTCTGTTACAGATCAGTTTCTTTTCTTTTGTTTCTCTCACTCGATAACCTAGCTACTGGATTGAATGTCTTAACATAGTTTTAATCCCCCAAAACAAATTCACAACACACCATTTAAACTTCTGTAGAGTTGTTACACAGAAAAACTGAGATTACAAGTCTGGAACTGAACTGGTGAGTTTTCTCATATTGTTTTCTTTCTTTTCTGTTACTTAACCTAACTTTCCATTTACCCCTAAATACTCACTTGTCTAACCACGAGCTCAAGCTATGTTTTAAACTCAGGAACAACCCAAGCAATACTGTTATTCCTACTGCAACATTTTTTTTATACTGAAACCGAGAATCTCAGAACTGAAAGCTAACACAAAAAATCTGATAACTTCTCTTTTGTTTATGTTCTGTTGGTTATTAATCTGTCCTCTCTTTTTTTTTCTGACCCAAGTATCCCTCTATGTAGCTAGGTGCACTAGCATATTTCCAACCCAACACAATCATGGTTTAGCTACTGAATTGCAACAAGAACAGGAATTGATCACCACATGTAAACTGAAATGGAACTGATAAACTCTCTTCAGTATTTATTTCTTTATTTGTTATCAATCTGTCACTCAACTCATCCCAAGCTGTCTGACCTCCTTGTTATGTGTTTTAATATAGCTTGAATCCCAAGAACAACATTGTTGAAGCCACAGAAAGGAAAAACAACATCCGAATACTAATTGGATGCAAAACAGAAAAACTGAAAACTGTACTAGTGCACTTTCCTTTTCAGTTGTTTTATTGCTGCTATCAAACCTATCTCCTATCTCCCTAACTTGTTTAGTGACTCATTTATGTGGTTTAGTACAGTTTTAAGCTCTTGAACAACCCATTACAACTCTCTTATCCACTCTGTAACAGAGTTATACAGAACACAAACTTCTGGAACTGAAACTAAAATCATAAACTGATGTTTTCTCTTATTTTGTTCTCTGTTCTATTTCTTTTCTTTGTTCACAAATTTGACTCCCAATTCCTCTGACAGACTTACTTAGGTGCATTAGCTAGGTTTTGGGTTTGTCAATAAGCCCGCACAGCCCTCTTATACTACTTGTACTTTAGTTACCCAGAGATAAGAATTACATAACAGAACTGAAATAGAATCAGTTCTCTCGTTCTTGAACCTTGCTGTTAACTTGTTAAATTAACTTCTCATTCTCCCACATGGTTTAGTTACTGAGTTAGATGAGTTAGCAAGGCTTTAAGTCTTTAACTCACTCAATGCAATCCCTTATAGCCCTCTGAAATACTGTTATACAGAGAGCATATGTTTCAAGAAAAAAAACTGAATCACATACTATATTGTCTTGCCCTCTAGCTCATTTTGTTATTCAGGAATTGGCTTTCGATCCTCCTCACTTTGCTCTAGCCATTTAGTTACAACTCTTAATGTGATGTTTAACTTCAGAAGTGGCCCCAACTCCAAAAGCAAATCTCTGAGAAGTTGGAGAACAGAAGACACCAGGAAATTTCAGAAACTAAACTGAAATCTCACACTTGATAACTTCACTCTGCTGTCTTCTGTTAACTCATAGTTCTGGTTTTCTATTTCACCTCTGTTATCTGGCTACTTAGTTACACGTCCTAGTATAGTTTTAAGTTTTAAAAACAGACCCAAATTCACCTTGATGACTCTACTGCAACATCCCGATATTGCAAGTTAATGTTACAGAACTGTTGTGGTTATCAACTTAACTTGACCGATGTTATTAGTATTTTTTTTTATCATGCACTGTTAAATGTAGCTACAAGTTTTGATAAGCACAAGGGTTTCAGAGTTAGTCTTTACCTTGGTGGACTCTTGACACTAGGGGGAGTTTCCAAGCCTCGATCACTCAGTAACAAACTGGGAAAGGTGATCAGATGTTAAGCCATGTCATAACCAGAAGGGAAAGAAAATTTGTTTCAGTTTTACCTCACTATTTTTTTTTGCTTTGGTTTGCTTCAGGTTTCCAGAATTGACTCACCATGTCGGCTTGCAGCAGAGAATCAGGAATGCTATAACAAGATCACAAGAAAGACCAGGATGCAGGAATGAGGAGAAATCTTAGAGAAACTGATGCATGGACTTCCGGGCAAAACCAAACAGAGAAAAGAAAGGATCTTGTTGCAGTCTTTTTACCTCGTTAGTTCCTTGAACCTATGGTTTCAGATTTCCAAGAGCTTGGACACCAGCTCGATCAGACAGACAGGAAGAGTGGAAAGCTTTGTTCACTGATAAAACAAGGAAGACGATAGAGTAAGTTAATCGTTTGTTGATCGAACAGAAGTGAGGAACACAGGAGGGAAGCGATGCAACCCAGCAGCATTACCTTGGATGCAAGAGTCAGAGAGGAGTGAAGGGAGTCTCTGAATCTTGCAAGAGCTGGTGCATGCCCGAGAAGAGAAGAGGGGGTAATCTGTGAATTTATGGGTTAAGTGACAGGTGTTCACTGGTTTCCAGGAGATAGGCGAGGGAGTTGGGAAAACAGCAACTCTAATGCACATTTTTCTGTCATCTGGGCTGTCTTTACCGAAATCAGCAAGGCACAGGCTATGGTGGAGGATTGATTGAGCAACTACAACTAAGGACAACCTGGAAGTTTGAAACATGTGTGGGATAAGGTTCCAATGCAGGGTTTGTGGAATTTTGCAAAAGAATGGTCTCTATGCGTGAGAGTTAGAACAGGAGCGGCTTGGGCTTGCGGTCTCCAAGAGAAATGTCTCTTTGACTGTGTTTTTTTTTTGACAAAGAAATAGTAAGAGGAGTGACTGATTGTATTTAGTGACTGCAGGTCAGATTCTTTTTGAACTGAAAACGACAGAGACCTTGAATCTGTCTCTGTACAGATTTTCGAATAGTGGCATCAGGTAGGGTCTGTTGATTCATCGTTTTCTATTTGTAGTTATCTTGGTTGACTGAATACTAATGTTAATCTGTTGGTGTAAATTACCGAATACGAGCATAGCTCAACCGGTTAAAGCATTCACTAGGCATACGAGAGGTACGAGGTTCAAACCTCAGCGGGAGCGTTTCTGCTCTTTTTTTTTTGGAATAAGTTATAAAAGCTTATTTATAAGTATGAGCGACTATATAATACGTCGCGTTTATAATTCCTTACGCGACTACTTTATTTTGTGATGTTATTAGTCATATGTATGTATATGTATATATATATAAATATACATCCCTTTTATTTTGTCGCGTTTTAGTCATATATATATAACGATGCGACGTTACTATTTATTATGTACGACGTTATAGTATGATAACGTTTCGTATATGTATTTTTTTATAAACGTACATGTATAAGTACGTGACCGACATAGTATATAACGTTGCCATGATTTCGGGCATGTATATATGCCCGCGCTAAATTTAATTTGTCATATGTTATCATATGTTAGAGTTATAAGACGCGTTTAATATTTAGGGGTATTTCAGTTATTTATTTCTTGTTACATTTATTTCATTACATAACATTTGATATTTGTTTTAATGTTTGTTTTCATCTTTGAAATAATGAGTGAGTAGTTTATATTTACTCTGGGGGAAGGGACGTTGTAATTAGTTAAACTCTGCATTATTTTACTACTTTATTGAGACTATTTGGATTATTCAGGTTAAAGCTTTTAAGTGCTTTTAATAAACGTCATGAATTTATTATAAGCCCTCGAATCATGTTATGATCAGATAAGGTGATTAGCATTTGACGGTCCTATTAACCTGTTACCTGTGATAATTGCAATCGGACAGATTACATTAGCAGTTAGGTGCTTTAGTCCGGACCAAACCAGACTAGTAATTATGTGCAATAAAACCATCTAGATTTACTTGTTAAGTCTAGATTAGAACTACGCTTCCTGTCTAGATGAGCTATCTGGAATTAGGACTTAATACAGAATAGATATTTGAGAATTACAAGCTGATCCAAGTCTCCGTTTAAGTAGCAGAATATGCAGAACCTAGCTAGTGAAACAACTCCCTGAACCTAGAGTACCGTTCATACTTCCTATTTATCACTTTAACTTATCTGCTATTTATTTTATTGTCTATTATTGATCCCAAAACCAAAACAACCCCCCTTTGAATTAACTATTGTCTTAGGCTTTCTTTCAAAAAAAAAAACTATTGTCTTAGGCTAGATTTACTTTCCTCAAGTCCCGTAAATTGACTCCTGGTCGCTTCTAAATGCTATACTATTTCGACCGGGATTTTTGCAACCCGACGGTCTATTGGTTTGTTGATTTCTAGGATTAATTCTTAGCATTTAATACATCAAATAAACCGTTTGCAATGATGCTTGCCATTGAGATGACCACTATGTTTTTCCTCCACCCGTTTACTTCTTCTTAGAATTTGAGCAAAATTCTGAATGGAAGTTTCTAGGCTGGGGTAATGACAATTAAGACGTCTACCAAAATATAAGCATCTTTTTGCTTCCGAGATTGTTGGACTGGAGAGGGGAACAGAGCAGCGGCTGGGGGTAGGGAGAGAAATATTTGCGGTGGGAATTGAGGGAAGGACGACTTCAATGTTAATTGCTGGAGAAGAAACGGAAAAGGAATGTTGTGATTGCTGTGATTGGTTGGAATCAGAAACGGAAAGAGGGGTATTTATGGTGGGCGAAATGTTGAAGGGGGAAGGAATAAATTTTGTGAGTTGGAAAGATAACCAAAGTTCAAAAAGTCAGAGGAAGAGGGAATTAAGGTTTGGGGTGTAGGAATTTTGAGAGGTGGGGAGAGAGAGGGGCGGGGTTGGGGAGTGAATTTCTGCAAAAGAGGATGAGATGGCTACAGAAAGTGAGGGAAAGTTTTGGGAAGACACAAAATTAATGACCGCAACTGCATTATTGCAGTTAGAGGAAGGGGTGGAAACTTCCACGCTCCTGAATCTTGCATTAAATATTGAGTTAGACCAACAGTTTTGCAGGATATTCGAAATCAGAGGGCAGTGAAGGGACCGT
The DNA here is from genome assembly GCA_023374045.1 of Limonium bicolor. Taxonomy (NCBI): domain Eukaryota; kingdom Viridiplantae; phylum Streptophyta; class Magnoliopsida; order Caryophyllales; family Plumbaginaceae; genus Limonium; species Limonium bicolor. Next base: position 250,087,219 of record CM041781.1, on the reverse strand, counting down.
GGAATACTGTTAGAGATAGTAATTATTTTCCCTTTTAACAGCATTATTATGCCTTGTGCAGTGCACTTTACATGGATAAAATAATCCAATGAAATTTCAAAACCCACGTTACAAATTCCAGCCCGTTCAACTCCTACTATATTGTTTGAAAACGACTCTGTCATTTTCGAAAGTTGTAACTGGGTCGTAACATGTCCTTTTTGAATTTTTGAATTTTTGAATTTTTTGAGTTTTGAATTTTTCCGCCGCCTTCTCGAATATTGGCGAGTTCGGTGGCTCCGACGTATTATCCTGAAAATGTTGGCCAATTTCCTCAGACCAATATTCAATGATCCCCACAATACTTGTCATTCCTTCAATCTCTATGAGGATTTCTTCATTGATAATTGACATTTTGGATGTTTCTAATCGAGCATGGGCTTCCAAGAAACTGGGGGTGTCCTTCATGTTCGTATCTATCATGATAATTTGACCCAGATGCTTTGTGATACTACGAATTGTATTCTTAGACCATGCCTGAACCGGGATCCCTCTTATTGCAATGCTTGTGATTCTCGTTTGCATCTGATCAGCCGGCTGCCATGCCTTTTTCGCCCAGTTTATTTCATCCCCAAAGGTTGAAGTTTCAAAACTTTTTGCCTTCTATTAGAATTAGTAGAATTGTATGTGTAAAGGAAAGCGAGATGTATAGAATTGTATTGATATTGTATTGAAACTTACAAATGCCCTGTACCGTGTATGTATATATATACACTCTAGATTTACAATTTGATAAAACAGAAAATCTAAGAAGATAAAAACAAACTATCAAAATTATCTTAACTTATCATTCTAATAATATCAGGCAAAGCAAGTGATATGGGCTTAAGTAATTGGGTTAGTAAAACTAAGCCCACTATTACTATTCCAATACCCCCCTCAAGCCGTAGGGAAGCTAGGTTACCTAGGCTTGTATGTGTGTGATGACTCATTCCCATGTGATGTATCTGATCCCTGTATCTGATGCCCGGAAGAACTTTAGTCATCATGTCCGCCAATTGTGTTGAAGTGTGTGTATAAACCACTTCTACTAGACCTTGTTGTATCTGATCACGAACAAAATGACAATCTATCTCGATATGTTTTGTTCGTTCATGGAGAACTGGGTTCCGAGCAATATGGATCGCCGATTGATTGTCACACTTTACTGGAATCGGAGTTATGTTGGTAACTCCAAGTTCATGAAGAAGCCGTGTCAACCAAGTAAGTTCTGCTGTGACACGTCGTAAAGATCTATATTCTGCTTCTGCGCTAGAGAGTGAAACCGAACCTTGCTTCTTAGTCTTCCAGGAAATAGGGCTGTCACCGAGGAAAATATAGTAACCGGAAACAGACTTGCGCGTATTTGGACAGGCTGCCCAGTCGGAATCACAATAAGCGAGAAGATTTAGGCTACCCTCTTGCTTCTTACGAAGGACAATTCCATAGTTCATAGTCCCCTTGATGTAACGTAAAGCATGCAACGCTGCTTGCATGTGAACATCAGTGGGTTGTTGCATGAACTGGCTCAGAACTTGTACTGTGAAACTAATGTCGGGTCTTGTGTTAGACAAATAATTCAACTTGCCTACCAGTCGCCGATATATGGTAGGATCGTCCAGAGTAGTACCATCACCGTGGAGAAGTTGTTTCCCGACAATCATTGGCCCTTGCACAACTTTAGCATGTGAACAATCATATTCTGCAAGTAGATCATTGCAAAATTTTCGTTGTGACAAAATGTATCCATTTTCTGTTTGAATAAACTCAATACCGAGGAAGTAATGTAGACTACCTAAGTCTTTGATCTTGAAATTCAAATGCAAGGCATCTTTAATGGCGTCTATATCCTTCTGGTTTGCCCCCACCACTAGCATATCATCTACATAAACAGCAACGAAAATCATTCCATGATCACTTTCCTTATAGAACAAGGAATAATCGTTTTTAGATTGTGTGAAGGCAAGAGTCTTGAGAAAATGTGCTAGCTTAGAGAACCACTGTCGGGAAGCCTGTTTAAGACCATACAAGGACTTCTTTAAACGACAAGCTTTATTTCGACCAACAACTTCCAAACCGAGAGGAACCTTCATGTAAACCTCTTCATCTAGGTCTCCATGCAAAAAGGCATTGTTCACGTCAAGTTGATTGATTATCCACCCATTGTGAAGCGCAACAACAATGAGAGCGCGTATTGTTGTCAACTTAACAACAGGAGAGAACGTTTCTGTATAATCCAACCCATGACGTTGAGTAAAACCTTTTGCTACCAACCTTGCCTTGTATCTCTCCAAAGTTCCATCTGACTTGAGTTTAACTTTATAAACCCATTTACAACCGACAACTTTCTTTCCCTTTGGTAGATCGACAACTTCCCACGTGTCATTGTCTTCTAGGGCTCGCAGTTCATTTTGCATGGCCATTCTCCAATGATCATGAAGAATGGCTTCCTTGTAACTATACGGCTCACACATGTTCATAATGCTTGTGTTGACATTGTGTTCGGTGGTCAAGAGAGCTATGGAAGTAGAAGGCTTGATATCAGTTAAGCTTGCACAATCTGTTATAAAGCCTGAGTGTTGCCTTGTGTTTCCATATACTCTCTCATCCAAGACTTCCTGAAAAGTTGCATGACAAACATAATCCTTGAGATAATCTGGTCTATGTGTTTCTCTACTAGAACGACGAAGGCCGTCCTGGACAACGTCTTGGACATTTGTGACTGGCTCACTCGGACTAGTGACTGAGTCATGTTGATCAACGGTTTGTCTAATCGCAGTGGATTCTTCTGGACAAGTGGCAGAGGTCACGTCTTCATCAATGTATGTAGATGATCCTCCGCTTGCTTGAAATTCTTCTTGACCAAAAGGTGTGTTGTATCGCTCAATACCTTGTTGAAAAGGAAAGGTATGAACATGAAATTTAATATCACGGCTAACCTCAATCTTTTTGCTAACAAGACTCATGACTTTCCAACCCTTTTTCCTTGGATCTATCCCCAAATAAACACATGCTTCACCCCTCGGTTGAAATTTTCCACCCTTATGGTGAACAATAGTTTTGTAACACAAACATCCAAAGGGTTTAATCTCTTCGTATAATGGCCTGTGACCGTGTAAGCTTTCAAAAGGCGTCTGACCATTCAAAACCTTTGTGGGCAACCTGTTGATTAAGAAGGTTGCATATAATATGCATTCACCCCAATACGGAAGAGGCAAGTTAGACTGAAAAAATATTGCCCTGGCTGTTTCAAGCAGATATTTATGCTTCCGTTCCACAATTGCATTTTGTTGTGGAGTATAAGCACATGTTGTCTGATGTATTATCCCTTCCTTGGCATAAAACGATTTCCCTTCGTTAGAACTGCCAAGTTCCTTTGCATTATCTGTTCTAACCACTTTGACTTTAGCCTCAAATTGTCGTTCTACCATCTTGAGAAAATTAACGATGGCCTCCCAAGACTCACTCTTCTGTTTAATAAGATGGACCCAAGTTGTTCGGGTGTAGTCATCAACAAAGCAAACGAAAAACTTATACCCGTTATGAGTATCTGCACTGAACGGTCCCCAAACATCTATATGTAACATTTCAAAAGCTCTCTTGCTTTTACTATTCGATTTATCAAAAGATAGTCGCTGAGCTCTTGCTTTGTAACACACATCACATGCAAAACTAGAAGGAAAATCTGCTGTTTTTATTAATCCCATCTGGACAAGTTTAGTATATGGTACATGGCCTAAACGTATATGGATTTCCTCAGCCTTTGGATTAACTCCCGTAACCGAAAATCCTTTTCTCTGATCCACTACCGTACTTAGACCACGTTCCATAACCTGCTGGCCCATTCCCTGCTGGCCCATTTCTGCTCCGCATCGCTTTCTTTCTTTAACCCAGCTATCTGCTCCGTCTTTGTCCAAAACATAGAGCCCAGAGTGATTTCGCCCGATCTTTCTAGTCATCCCTGTTATAGGGACCTGGAGAAAACAAAACCGAGAATCAAAAATCGCAGAACATCCATACTGCCGTGTGATCTTCCCCACCGAAATCAAATTGAACTTGAAATTCGGAACATACAAAACATCCTCGAGACAAATTTCTTTCCCGATTCTGATATCTCCTACCATGTCAACAATTTGCGGACTCCCGTCTGGCAAAACCACAGTCCGATTCTGCTCTAGGGTTCTCCAATTTTGAAACAAAACCCTAGCCCCTGACATATGATCAGTAGCTCCCAAATCAATCACCCATTTTCCATTTATACTCTCGCATGAATCCTCACTCAAAAGACATCGATTGTGAAAAATACTGAGAGCGTGTTTACCTGCAAAGTTGCAGTGATTTGCTTCTGATTTTGAGGCGGCGACCGTACTGCGAATGAGCTCTGAGATTTGCTGGAGTTGCTTAGATGTCAAACCTCCTTCATCTTCTTTCTCGATCTCACCAACTGTTTCTTGCTCTTTTGCAGTGTTGGCATACGCCTTCTTCTTCCGAGCAAGAACAGCGTCCCTACCATGGAGCTGGTAGCATTCTGAGGCAAGGTGGCCTGTCCTTTTACAATGGTGACATTTACGCTTCTGGTAACATTCCTCAGCACTGTGACCACTCTTTTTGCAAAAGGAACAGGTAACCCTTCTCTTTTCCCCTTCTGTTCTTCTAGGGTTTTTCGTTGTTTCGCCGCTGTTTTGGGAATAAAACGACATAGCATCTTCTCTGGTAGAATCCTTGCCCCTTTGTTCTTCCTCTTGTATTATTATCGAAAAAGCCTTTTCTAAAGTAGGAATTTCCTCCATCGCGAGAATTTGCCCTCTGATAGCCAAATAGTCGCGATTCAACCCCATAAGAAATTGAACTAGTTTATATCTGTCTCTAGCTTTCTTGATGGCTTTGCCAATCCCACAAGAACAACCGGAACATTTGCAATGCTCCGGGGGACATGCTGAATCTAACTCACCCCAAATATTCTTGAGCTTGTTGTAGTAGACCACGATTGAGTCGTCGCCCTGCCTTGTTTCTGATAGTTGCCGCTTTAAATTGTGAATGACCGCTAAATTGCTACGCTCATACCTTGTACAGAGCGCATCCCAAATTTCAGCGGGATCATCAAGGTATCTAACTCCCTCTAAAACAACTGGATCGAGTGCTGTCTTGAGCCAAGAAGTTACCAAAGAATTGGCTCTCACCCATGCGAGGCTCCGAACCGCATCATTCTCTGCCGGTTTTTCTATCTTGCCCGTAACAAAGACGTACTTGTTTTTTGATTTCAGGGCGGTTGTCATGTCCACCTTCCAACCCAAAAAACCAACACCGGTGAATCTTGGAACAAGACTCAGACCGGGATTTTCAGCGGCATGAACGTAAAGGGGGTCATTGACATCAATTACGCTGTTGCTGCTGTTGCCAGTTTCAGATACCTTCTTCTTGCCACCGGGGTCATCCATTGTAGAAGACGACTATGTGAAAAAGGATCTCTCCTATGCTCTGATACCATATTAGAATTAGTAGAATTGTATGTGTAAAGGAAAGCGGGATGTATAGAATTGTATTGATATTGTATTGAAACTTACAAATGCCCTGTACCGTGTATGTATATATATACACTCTAGATTTACAATTTGATAAAACAGAAAATCTAAGAAGATAAAAACAAACTATCAAAATTATCTTAACTTATCATTCTAATAATATCAGGCAAAGCAAGTGATATGGGCTTAAGTAATTGGGTTAGTAAAACTAAGCCCACTATTACTATTCCAATACCTTCTCATAGCTCTGGAAAATAATGATGTATTTGAAGTGGTTTAGGCATATAATATCTTCTATTCCTTCTTCCCATTCTTGCATTTTCCTTTTTACCGATTGAAGGGAAGTATGGAGGCGTGTGGTAACTAAAATGCCCCTATCTAGTTTTTCCTTCATAACGAGAGAAGCCTCAAGACTTATCAGCCCTTCTGTTCTCACAGCGGTGTGTGGTGGTGCTGTCATGAGGACAGGGGGTGGCGTAGGGTTTCGTTGGAGATGCTCTTGCGGCTGAGTGTCCTCTCTTCGTTGATCACTTCTCGGTATCCATCTCGCATGATGAGTCCTGAGAGTATCTTCTTTCGATTGCCGTTTGGGTTTGCAACCGGTGGCCTATCGACTATCAAACCATTGGTTTCTGCAATGGCTTGATCAACTGTCTCTTTAGTCTTGTATTCGACAAAACCATATCTAGTCTTGGAGCGGGTTCTCGGCGCTTTGGGTAGCCTGAGACCGACGATTTGTCCATATTTATCAAAAAGCTTCCAAATGGTTCCGAGTCTAGATGCTGGATTGATGTTGTCGATGAAGACAGTAGCGCCAGGGGTGACTTTCGGGACTGCCATCTGAAAATTGTATCATACGATGTTCGTGGCGGTGGTATATGAGAGAGGTCGAGGCGAGAGCCTCTATGCTTTCATTGTAGAATGTTCATACTATTACCGAAAGAATTCAAATTAAAATTTTAGAGTTAGTCGTATATGTTTTTTAGTGATTGTCAGACTATTGTAAATTATGTTAATGGCTTGGGTATTGTACAAAACAAAGAGAACTACTCAGACATTAAAAAAGTAAAGAAGGGTCATGGGTTGTTAAAGAAGACTTTATGGAAGTGGAATCCTTCTCCTTTTTCTTCTTCTTTTTCCGTTCTGGTCGTATTCTCCGTTCGCCCCTCTATTCTCTCTTTTTCTTTCTGTCTTCTTTCTTGTCGAGTCCGTTCAACTCCATCCGTTTTATTTCTTTTCTTTGCTGTTTTGTTCTCGTCCAGTGTGTTTTCTTTCAATCTGTCTCCCCTCTCTTATATATATTTTTCCTGACTGCTGTCTATCCATATATATTTTTCCTGACTGCTGTCTATCCAAGAAAATAACGCTTTCTCGTGGAAAAGCGTCATTTACTTCTTTTTTTCGTCCGTAAAATAACTCCCCCCTTCTATATCTGCTCATGTGGCCCGCCTTTGATATGCACCTTTTACATATTGTCTCACGTGATGGATGTACCCTTTGTTGCTGTAGTACGTGAGCATTGTCCACCCATAAATTATCTACATGCTCTTGTGGCCATACATGCATGCATGGATGTACAATATTATGTGCATGGTTGTATGCAGGCGGTTGCTGCAAAATTATATGAGTGTAGATATATAGCAAGCTGAACATTTACGTGCATGAGACCTCAAATTTACGTGCTTTTTGGCTGGTTGTTACATGCATGGCTTGAGTAGGTTAGGATAATACAGCACAAAATATATAAATGCAATGAGCAGATTGGATAATACAGGACAACGCATTGAGGTAACTGCACCAAATTGAGATAAATACAGTGTGTCTGTATTGATTGATCAAATTTTGCAAACCATTTGGTCTAGTTGTGAATACGCCAGCACATATCAAGTCTAGATCAAGTCTTGATCAAAGAGAGTGAAGAATAGAGTAACTCCTTTTTTCCCATTCGATTGATGCTTCTCCCCAATTTGACCTATAATTTTCTCCCCCAAATTGATTGATTAATACGGTAACTCAATGCAGTTTTTTCACTCCAATTTGATCGATCAATACACACCAGCCACACACACTATATATAGTGTTGTTTTTATTTGGTTTGGCTGTGTGCATCCCTGCATATTCCCTGCATACATCCCTGACAAATTTTCCCTGCATATTCCGTGCATGCATCCCTGACAAATTTTTGTAGTGTGTGCTAGCTTTACCATCTCCTCTGCATATTCCCTGCATGCGTCCCTGACAAATTTTTCTCTTCAGTTACTGTGAATTTTTAACGTTTCAATTCGAATCTCTATCATTAAATTTACCTGAAATTTTGAGGATTCTCCGGCCATTGATTCCACAACTCCCTATGATGTTTTTAATCTATATCATTATACATCTCTGTCATTATGCTGCTGATCCAGTGTTGTTTTTAACTGGTTTTGCTGCTGCTGTTTTAGTGGTGAACCAACTGTTGTTTTTAATCTCTATCATTATATATCTCTGTCATTCTGCTGCTGATCTAGTGCTGTTTTTAACTGGTTTTGGTGCTGCTGAAACTGCTGTTATAGTGGTGAACCAACTGCTGTTTTTAATCTCTATCATTATACATCTCTGTCATTATGGTGCTGATCCAGTGCTGTTTTTAACTGGTTTTGCTGCTGCTGTTTTTCTCTACTTTACTATACTTTTTCTACTGATTGTGTAGGGAGGAGGGCACACAACACTGGAATAGAAAACCAGAGAGCTTGGCATTAGTTGTTGGTGTTCCAGATGAAGACTTAACTAATAAATGTCACCCAAGTTCCAGTTTTTGATGTTATATGGACATATATAGTTGAGAGTGGTCGATTGAATGGGATTGAGACTGATTTGGACAGTTGGTTTTAATAGTGATTTCTGATTGAATGGCCATATGCCTACGTTGAGAGTGGTCGATTGAATGGACATATGTTGTAGATCTGTCACTATGCCTACGTTGGTTTTAATAGTGATTTCTGATTTTTTTTTTTTTTAGAAAATTATACAGTTTTTCGACGCAATATTTGCGTCATATATCGATAATTATTTGAGTGGAAAATGTCATTTACGACGCAAATTTTTGTTAATTTAATTTTTTTTTGACGCAATTTTATGTAGAAATTCTTAACTATTTGAGTTGATATATTTTTTCAACGTTGTCAAACTCGACACTTTGGTGTTGTGTTGATTCCTAATTTTTGACACATATTTATGTCAAAAATTGAGAATTTCTTGTGTTGAAACACACACATATTTTTGTAGTGGGAGCATGGTTGGAGGAGCACAATTGAGCAGCCGAATGATCAATGTTACATGCGCAAAGGCTGGACAATTTGTTTAACGCATGGCTTTGAAGTGCATAGCTTCATGGCTTTACATGCATGTTGATGGTTGCTGCATTCTAACGTGCATGAGGCTGCTCTATACGAAAACATTACGTGAGTGAAGAGCAAGCTGGCAGGCTGCTTGCTTGCACTTACCTATTTGCTTGCTTGCACCCGTTTGCTTGAACCTACCTGCATGCTTGATTGCATCCGCCTGCTTGCGTGCTGCTCATACTTGCTTTCACCAGCCTGCTTGCGTCCTTGCTTGCACCAGCCTGCTTGCATGCTTAGGTGGTGAGTTATGTCAATTTGGAGCATCTACCTAAAATATTATAAAAATATGTAAGTTCACTGATATAAATAAAATACTCTATAAAGTGGTAAAACTATGTTATAAACCATGTAAAATACATGCGGAAATAACCCTTAAAAATATATATTTTTCACCACTTATCAACTCCCCCATACTTATCTTTTTGCTTGTCCTCAAGCGAAACTAGGAACCTACGAGAAGAAGGGATATTTTAAGCAAGCAAGTGTTTAAATGAATTCTCGGATTTTAGTGAACAAAATGGTGGAAAAACTCATAAGGAGTGCGAACCAACCTCATCATGGTGACATGGGTGTGCTTCGGGCAAAATAAAAATAGAGTTTCGGGGTATGATCTAGAGTGCTTCAAAGCATAAAATATTAGGAAACTTGGACAGCTTTTACCATGGCCAACTTGTCTCAAGAATGGGCATTGAGGAGGAAACAAAAGGAAAAATAGATGTATGCACTCGTTTCACTTTTGCATAAGAGATGAGGAGATGTATTTAGGCATTTTAGCCTCTGCATTAAAGAACACTCAACTCTCATTTTGTTGGTTACCAATGGGGTCTCACAAGTCCCTTTTTAGATTTTCATAAAGAAGCACCCCTTAACAATCCCTAAGAGAGAAGATAGAAAGAACCCATAAGCAATAAAAATTCACCAAGATAAGGTTATATGGTTGCACCACATATACATGTCCTCAATAGAGAATTTTGAAATTTTTGATGAAAAATCCCAAGAATTCAAAGAAAAAACTTGCTTACTTTAAATATATCTCCAAGGTAGAAGCAATATATAAGCATAAGGAAATTGAGTAGTGCGTAAAAAGGAAAGGCCGTCTCCCCCACGCTTAATGGGACAATGTCCTCATTGTTCAAGGAATAACTAAGGAAGAACAAAAGACCTTCACTAGTAGAGAAAGAGCCATTTTCGGCGGTTTTTAACCGCCGAATATTACACCGCCGAAAAAGACCTTCCAAAATATTCGGCGGTTATATAACCGCTGAAAATACCAACTTTTTTCGGTGGTTCCTAACAACGAAACCGCCAAAAATAACAGCTTTCGCAACTCAAAATGAGGTAAAAACCGGGCAATTTTCGGCGGTTCCTAAGCTAAGAACCACCGAAAATTGCCCATTTTTTACTTATTTTCGGCGGTTCTTACTAGGAACCGCCGAAAATGTCTTTTTTTTGGGTTTTTTTGGTTTTAGTTTACAATCCCACATATGTCAACAAACCTGTATGAAATACCCCAAACCTTAATGTGTTAATTAAGTGTATGATTATAATTTTCTAAGGCTAATTAAGTCCTTAAGATCATTGGTGAAGAAATGAAAACCAAAAAGAAAAAGGAAATGCGTAAAAGTCACAAAATGTGAAATACGTATTTAATTATTTTAGGAGGTACATAACTTTCATTAGGGTTATAAATATATTTTCATACCTTAATTACACACTAAGAATATGTGGAAAAAAATTCCGGAAGGAACGGATCCAAACAATGCGTTAAAACGCTAACGGAGTCTTAAAGCGCGTTTCTCGAGAAAACCCGAAAACGTGACTTTAAATAGTCGAATGACCCCGTAAAAATTATAGTTGATCATATAACTATAAATAAACATTAATGGGAGTATAATAACCATTAAAATTAAATAAACGAGAAAATTCCGAAAACGGGCCCGGTTAGTGAATTGCAAAACCGAGTGAATTACGAGCGTTTTCTGTAGAAGACGAAAAACGCTCCAGCCTGTAACAATTATGTGGGCCGATTTTAATTGTGAGACAGCCCTCTCACACACTCACATTTAGCTAGTTGAAGAAAAAGAAAAGCAATAAAGCAAGAGTTAAAAAGGTAAGTTCTCTCTCTCTCCTCCTCATTTTTCTTTTTCCTTTTCTCTTTTCCTCCTTTTCCCCTTCTCTATTGTTCTCTCTTTCCTCCTCCTTGGTGCTGCCGATTTAAGCTCTTCCCCCAAGCTTCCATGGCTACTCCAACTTCCACCACATGCCCAAGCTCATTTGAGCTCCAAATCAAAAATAAACCACATATTTGAACTCCCCTCATCATCCTCTATCTTCCTCTCTTTTCGGAATTTCAAAGGGTGAACTTCATCTCCATGGGTTTTTCCCATTTGAAGAGAAATGGCATATTCTTGAAGCTTGGAGTCTCCTCTCTCTCCTAAGGTAAACATCTCCAAGAAAAACCTCATTTTCTCCTATCTTTAGTGGTAGCCGATTTTGCCTCTCTCTTACCTTGTTTTTCTTCTTGGTTTTGAGCTCCATTTCAACCCTCCAATGGTGGAGTAATTCCCTTCTTGATTCAAGGGTGACAACCCCTCCAAAAATCTCCAAAGGTAAAGCCCTAACTTGTACTCTCTAACACCTTTTTGTTGAATTAAGATTTCCTAAGGGTTTAGTAATTAATGGAATGTTTTTGTTTTCTTGAATGTTGGGATGGAGTTTTGAAACTTCATCCCCTCTTGACCGATTTTGAGGGATGAGGAGCAAGAGGAGAATTAATGTGAGACTTGTAATTAAGGTAAGGAATCTACCTTAAAACTTGTTTAATTGTTTTAAAGCTTGGGGATGGGTTAAATTGAATAATGAACCCAACATATGGAAATAATGTTTTTAGTTGATTTTTGGAGATCTTGTGAATTATTGGTTTGAATTGGAGGCCTTGGAGCCAAAGGATTTGAGTTTGAAGTTATATTGTGGTGTATTGAGACTTTGGAGCTATAAATGTTGTTTGGTGGATTTTTGGATTGATATTGTGTGCTGATAGGACCCTTATGGGTGTGGCTAGATTAGGGATGTACATTGATGTGAATTGATGGTTTTGGAGATGTTAAGTTTATGGGGAGGTTATGGCGAAATTTCGATAGAAAATAAATGTTTTAAGGTGACTTGGTAAACTGGAGGAGTTAGGTGTGTTTGTGGATGAGTTGAGATACTTGATGACCTTGTAAGGGTAGATGGAGAATGATATTGGAAGGATGCAAAATCTGTAGCATAATGGTGATAGGAACTTAGAATTCCGAGAGAGAGGATTTGTGTTTATAACTTGTGAAACAAGGAGTGAACTTGGGTTTAGATGATGCAATTGTCTAGGAATGATGTGTAATGGTCATTGATGCATTTGGTGAGGTTGGAAGGATGTAAAAACTAACCAGAAGAAGTTAGAAATGCAAAAGAGTGCAAAATGCAAAATGTGAGAAAACGAATTTGTTGAATTTGAGCAAGAATTGGGTGGTGGATTAAACCAATGATTTTGGAGTGGTTTAAGGTATGTTTTGGGATGATTAATTATGTAGAAAACTTGTGGAAAGAGTAGGGAAAGTTTGAGGATGATTTAAGGGTTGATTAGGGGTTGAAAAATGACCTTAACAACAACTTTTAGCAGGGTCCGGGACTTAGGATATGTACCAAGTCCCGGACCGCATCAGAAATCAGTTCGAGACTCAACAGAGGTGGTGGTCCGGGACCTTAGTCCAGGACCAAGTCCCGGACCAGTGTGTGAAAAATGGCCGAGAGTATGTTCTTTGATTGGTCCGGGACCTAGGGTGAGGACCAAGTCCCGGACCACCCCCAGAATTGCCTAGGAAGTGTTTTTAAGGGTTCTAAACATGGGGGATTGAATGGTATTGGTTTTAGATGTTGTTTAGGAGTTGTTTGGTGACTTATAAAGGTCCTAAGAAGTATAAACAAGTGTTGGAAGCGAGTGAGTAAGTTAAGGAATTAAGTACGCTAAGTTAAACCGAAATAACGGGATAACGGGGTAAGTACGGGAGTAGCAATTATGTGCATACCATAGTGCCTTAATATTAATTGAGCCATTTGACATGTAAATAGTGGTTCAGGAGTAAGACATGAGGAACAAGTACGAACCGAGGAGCATGAGAACCCCCGGTAAAGATAAACTCATGGTGTAAGGTATGGTTTTCTTGCAACCGGTGTCCTACCGGATTACACCGGCTTGTATGCCAATGTGTTTTTCTGTGTGTTTGCCACCTTGCAAGATAAAGCATGAAAGGAGTTTACAGTAATTCATTATTGTGGCGTGATTAATTCCGATACCGCTTAACCTTAATTATGTGTTAAATAATAGTTAACCGACCTTAGGTTCACATAAGAGATCGGTATTCGGAATAAACGTCCCAACCCATGGGAACGTTCTAACTACGGCTATCCGTGTGTTAGTGTATGTTGTGACTATGTGTGATGTATGTGACTTGTTCAGTGTGTTGATTGTTATTGGATACTGTTATCCATGTTGTTAAAAAGGAACGTGACTTCCCTTATGTGTCTAACCGAGGTTGTAACACTATGTAATGTATGTATGTGATAAGTTCCATAAATGAACCTCTAACTAATAAATATATGTTATGTATGGTGAGGAATCCAGTCGTCCCGGTCGCGCGTATTGTTTGGGAGTTAATATATATATGTGAATTAACTCCCATCCTGTTATGTTAAGGGTTGTTTTCCTTCATTGGATTTCGACCTCCCATTAGCTTAGCCAAAGCTTACCTACCCAACTTCCAATCGGGTAGGGGGAAATCATGTTTAATGTTGGTAGGGTGTTGATGCCTATGTTTGCGTCGACTCCCTCTTTGTTTTGTTACGGTTGTTTTTCCTCCTTGAATTACAACCACCCACAAGCTTAACCAAGGCTTACCTAACTCATCATTATTGGAGCTAGGGGAAATTGTGTAAGGTGTGATCGGTCCTATATGAGGCCGCCACACCTAAGTAAAGGAAATGTATGTATGTTGTGCTCGGGCTTATATCACCCCGGCACTCCCTAAGTAAGTTTATATTCTCTAAGAAGAATGGAAATAAGTTTGTGTATGTAAATAAGTGAAGTGTGACGTTATGTTGTGTGTGCTAACCTTGTGTTTGTATCCTATTAATGGATGTGTGCTTACAAGCATGATATGTGTGTAAGTTGTGCATGTTTGAAATAAAATCAACCACATGCTAAGACGACAAATAGTTGTGCGTGGCCCGGTAGCATGCGGGCTGCGGGATTACCATACCAGCAAAGGTGCTGAGTGTTAGCAAAAATATGTGACTACTTCTACCACATAGGCAGTGTACCTAATCGTTTTGCGGGATAGTGGATTCGTGGGGTTGTCGTACTCTTGGGGACCTCGCTGTGGATAACTGATAGTGGATTAAATTTACTGAGACTTCTAATAAATAGATTTTATCAATTTTTTAAGGAGAAGAAATAATCGGAAACTTAACTTGAACAAAACAATAATAAAAATAAAACAAAATAATAAAAATAGAAATTATAAATCTTTTTTTTGTCTTTTAAGAAAACATCCCGGGTTGTTCTGCTCACCTATTTTATCAATTATATTAATATAAACTTTACCACTTAAGTAATAAACTCAGAAACTATAAATAATTCGTTGACGACTAAATCTAACGAACCCTAACCAGTTGCTAGAACTAGCAGCAGACTAATGCTCTAATCCGGACACAACCAATCGCATAAAGAACAGCTTCTATTTGAGACTAATTAACCTATAGGCCGGATCAGGCTTCTAGCTGTTAATCAGGTTTAACTTCCCACGTCTTGTTATCTATCTCAGCTCTCGCATGTTGATTAGAAAACTACAAATATTGCTTTAATAATTGATCAGAGAATTAAAGCAGATCAAGAACTGGAATTAAACTACTACTTTAGATAAAATCATAGTGGAAAGCTTAACATAACATAATTATATAAAATAGGCTCACATCCCAAACCTGGGAGGGCTTAAGTTTATTAATTAAACATAACTATATATAAACAACGTTTTAACAAAATAAGAGAAAGGGTAGAGAAAACTCCAGCTAGCAAGTTGACTCTGAATCCTAGCTCCGCCTCTGTATCCACGTCGTCCGTAATAATAATACTAATTAATGGCAGAGATGTGGTGTGGTGGAAAAACAAATTAAAATGGAGAAAACGGGGAGAAAAGAAATGGATGTGGTTGTACGTGGTGAGCGAGCGTGGTGGTGAGTGCTCCGGAGAGCTGATGGTGAATGAGTGTGTTGGGCTTTGGATTAAAGAAGGGATGATTAATACTGAAGGAGGGCGTGGGTTTTTATAGGCTGGGGAAATTCAGAAGCAGACAACGGAGAAGTGACAGGGACGGTGCAGTGCAGTAGGTGAGTAGATGGCGTTGGAGTTGATGAGCAGATCCGCGAAGATTTGCAGTCAGAGAATTGATTGCAGACAGACAGAGCCGGCGTCACGCGTGAGTGATTTAAGGTGGGCGCCGTCTGCAATTAATGAAGGAGCAGTTCGAGTGCGGCGCCGCGAAGGAAGAAGAAAGAAGAAAATTCGCGTCGAAATCTGGATCCGGCGCAATTTTTGGTGCGCTGATCCTCCTGTCCGCGCGCGCGTCCGCCCAGGCGTCCGCGTCTAGTTCATGCGGTCGTGTCTAATGTTTGTCCGCTCTTCCGTCCGCTTCAAAGTCAGGCGGTTGTTCTATGTTGTCCGCTTCTTCCGTCCGCTTCAAAGTCATGCGGACTCAGCAAGTGTCCGCGCCCGTGTCCTCGCAAAATCCATGCGGTTGTGCATGCGGACGTAGCTGTCTGTTCAACTCTATGCGTGCAAGTCGAGAGATGTGTATTTGACTTGCCAATTTTGACGGGCTCTAGATTCTTCGTTATAAGTCCGTTTTACTCGCCGTTTGTTGCGTTAGAAAGCTCATGAGATTATCTATTCATTTACATGGCTTTTTCCTACATTTAAAACATAAAATATATCAATTCATATCAAAACATAAATCTAGGAAAATCATATGATAAGTGAGAAATACGACACAATTTGCTATGAAAATAGGAAGAATTAAAGCCCTAAAAGTATATGTATTTCTCGCTTATCACTGAGCCCCCTGGGGGGCCACCCTTTCTTCTTTTCCTGTTTCAAGTACAAAGAACTGGAAGCCGTTCGAGAGTAGGACGGGGTAGTCGATGCATGTGGGTAAACGTGTAAGATGTGTATGTATTGTAGAAGTAGTAAGACCGAAATTGTATTGGCGTTAGTTGAAAGATACTCGGTACAGTTGTAATGTAAGTGTATAATGAATGTTGGACATGGAACGGGATTGATGTGTAGTTGCTCGGGAATTTAGTCCATCAGACCGGTACGATGTATGTATGTTAGCCTTGTTAGCCACGTGGGTGGCTAACGGCGTGTAACACCATGGAGTTAAGTTATGTTGTGAGTTGTGATTTCCGCTGCAATGTGTTGTTAAGTGTGTTGTTAGTAGTTGGGGTGTTACAAAAAGTGGTATCAGAGCGAAGTATCGCTCTGATGACTGAAATACCGAGCTTAGGAAGTACCGAGTTAAGAGTTTTGTACTTTGGGTTAAGGGTTGAGTGATAGCGTGAGGAGTACGCTACTTAGGGAACACCAGTGTGTACTGGATACCTACGATATCCATCCCGCCCTCCACAAACCCTATTTTACAACTCGGAAAGACCGCCAGAGAGATGAAGGTCCTCTCTTACTCGGGAATACCCGATCTGGCCGTTGTCAAGCGTCCTTATAAGTACGGAGAACCTGTCACACGGTAGATCCCGAAAAGTGTGAATCCCGAAGACGGTCTCCATTTTAACAATGTCTGCCGCATGAGGTAGCGAAAAGTAAAGGATCTTAAGCATAAGAAAATAGAATTTCCGGCAACCTGAGTCGACATGCGGAGCAGTCGAGGACAACCAGCTTGCAACGCACCAACTGTGCAACAGGCAAGAAGTGAAGTAATGAAACCCGAGACGAGTGTCTACGGGACTACAATGTTAACTAATACACCAACGGTATACCAACCGGATTAAGGAACTACAACGTTGTGCGAGGAGGATACGATACTAAGTAAAAAGGGGTCTCCCAGAATGGGAAACACCCTAGTTAATGGTTATCACGTGAAGACAGTGAGAAGTAACCAGAAGATTTATTGTTAAGACTGTAAGATCAAGCAAGGGCCAGCAAGGCCACTGATGTTAGAGCGGGCGAAAGCAATACCGAACCGATGTGTATTGAACCAGTAGCCAGTTAGCATGGCGCACTTGCCAAGGCAAGTGCTGCTATAACAAGGCTGTACGGAAAATTTTAACAACTACCGGTACTTAGTAAAGTACCATGAAGTTAAGTGAGATCATCATAACTGTGGAAGGGCTTAGCAGCCTGACCTCTGTAATTGGAAATACACCAGTCAGCAGGAAGCTAGACTTGGTTAAAGCAAGAAGACGTTGTGAACCCAAGAGAATTTTCCTTTCAACTTAAATTCATTTTCAAAACCTTTTTCAAAACCAAATTTTCTTCCAAACCCATTTTATTTCCAACCTTCTTTTAAACCAAACCAAAGGACCTACACTGGCCTCAGTGCCACATGGTGGGTAAGTTTTGCTCAGTTACTTTTAAAACAACCCGATGGAACCAGTAAACCCTAGGGTAGCAGCCCGAGGAATGGATGGAGTTCATAATAATACAACATTGGATACATTCCCCTTGATTAAGTTTGGGAAGGACGGAATGCATATTATCATAGGATAATATAAGAGGAGTTAACAACAGAATACTTCACCTAGGCGGGTGACGGACACTACGAGTGTACCAACAGTAATGTGGGACGACCGCACTCCGATAGGAGCTTGTGGGCCTGACAGACCTTTTTATGGTGAGTTGGGCAAGTAGCAATGTATCAGTAGGGTACCCCACATATGTATACGAGTGGAGTCTGGAACACGGGAAGTAGTTGACTCCATACTACGGTCCGAAGTGAAAGTCAGGCAAGAGCAATGGATTACCATCGAATGGTTGAAGTAAAAGAACCCAGTTAAGTTAAGAGGACTAAAGGAATTAGTGAGTTATTCGCAAGGAAATGTTTAAGAATCTGGAAGTGTGAAGTGCACTGATTAATAAGTAAAGACATCGCATATGTCTTAAGAATCCTGAGGGATGAATGTAATAGCTGGAGTAAGTACCCAGCCTACATATGGCGAGACAGATGCCACTAATGGACACGATAATGTGCAAAGAACGCAAGGCAATGTAGTTAATTAAACATACCAACAAGTGCAAGCCAGATATGATGGCATAACCTAATAACACCCAGGAGTTATCCTTAAAAGGGTGTTTGGGTCAACAATGGTTGAACAAGATACGTGACGGAAACGCAAAGGCTGAAATTAACACCAAGTTTAAACACAAGTCGTCAGAGGGAAGTCTGACATCCTTGAAGGGGCATCCCATGAAAGGAACCGTGATACTACGACCTTGTCATGGAGCCCAATACCAATCTAAACCATGTAATGTGTGTGGACAGCCTACAACGGGCAGAGCTCGAGGCAATAAGGCTTAAAAGCCACAAATCGAATGTGTTAAGAAAATGTTATTGATCACAGAAGTTTATGTTATATAAGTAAGTAAGCGGATAACGAACCACTGCTTAAAGTGTGGGGATACCTCTTGATATTGTGAGACCGCAACAGCGGTAGTTATGTGAACTAAATTCAGAGAATGTGTTAGGAGTTGACCATGTTGTTACTACGAAAAGAAGTATTTGTACCAGTTGTGCAGACTGAAAGGGTGATAAGCCTAATGGCAACCACCATAGGTGTGGGATGCTAAATGTGTAATGAACAACGCTCAAGGAGCATAAAGACTCGAAGAATAGAGTATTCAGCAATCAGCCAAACAAGTGGCGAAACACAGTGTAATGGCAGAAGCTAATATAATAGCGGATGCAGTGTAAGTTAATATTATACAATGAGTAAGAGCACGGTGCGCAGTAAGCGACCGTTGCATAAGTATTGTTAAATAATAATGTGACAAATAAAACCAGTATGAGTTAAACTCAATGGACATACAAGTAAGTGATGATACTCAGACCGGGCAATAAGCCAACGGTCGGTACTATGTGATAAGGAACTCAGTGTGAATTCCTATTGCAATCGCATAAGAGATTTACTGTCAAGAGTTTACGCCTCTGCACTCTGTAGGACTGAGTGTTTTGGTATTGCGCTTGCGCGGTGATGATCAAGTGAGATAGCTAGGAAGTTTGGGTAATGTCAATTGTGATGGAAGAACAAGACTTATGGTGTGATAAAACCGATGCATAAGAGAAGCACGGTCGTACCAATCAAAGAGTACTTGATTGGCATAAGTGACTACAGTAACACGATTATTAAATATCGGTATGGAATATACCTCAAGTGTTGGAAATAACTGACAGAGTACTACATAATAGATAGTAGCTCAAACGTAACCGAACAGTAAGTCGGAAGAAATTACGTAAATCAGTATGGAATACAGTACGTTATCATGGAAATGAATAGAAAGTTCGTAACTCACCGAATTCGCTCACGGTAAGAAATACCACGCGTCCGTTGAGAAACCGTTATTACCAAGATAAAGGTGATAATCGGGGATGTACAATACAGTAAGGATAATGTATGGGGCAAACTAAGCTCTAAAATTATCAAGAGTTGTGCAGCAGAAACTGGTGAACTAGTGATTCAAATGTTGAATGCGAATAGTGAACATGAGCGAATGGCAAACTAATGATGCCTAAAAGCCTCACAGGCCAGAATCGAAGCCAGTTAAGAGTTAAAATAAACTCGAGTGAGAATTCTTGGTTAGGGACTAAACCGCCGGTATGGCTAAGATCCTCTAACCAGAACATATCGTGTAATAAACCGCGTGGAGATAAAACACTTCACGACGGTACACTGTTCTAAACCAGTGATTAAGTGATTGATTACGTGGGCGTAATCCCTTTTAAGGGGGGTAGGGCGCAAACCGTTTAGTGTGTTTTACCGTACAAGTGTACGTGAACTACGGTGTGCATAGCACAAAATAATTTGTTCTGATGATTGGTGCGTGTGTTACATAAACATACGCATTCATTCATGGTTTAATTATGGTAACTGCGCACAGAAGATGCGAATACCATTGTGATAAGTGTGTTTATTGTGTTTACGGATGTGTGAAAGTATAAGTGTAAGGGAGTAGAAAAACTCCCGGGGAACTAAAACCCCGACTATGTATGTTCATACAACATTAAATGTAAAACCGTATATTGTATTTTGATAAAAGTATATATATACAGTATTGTGATTTATGAAGGGTCATGAAACCGACATAGAGCCTAGTGAGAATTAAATTCCCTAGGTAACTTGATTTAAAATAAATCTGGAAGATGATTGATGGACATAGTTCCATCCTTGGAGATGTATGATTATGACTAGAAGGATTAAAAGATAGAAAATGGTACATGCTTGAATTAGCTGTTGTTTGAAAATGAAGTGGGAGGTGAAACTTGATTATCATGAGATCAAGGGAAGCCGAACACAAATTGGGGTGGAAAGATAGTTCAACACTGATGCTGATCACATTGGGGTTGGATGATTCTTGAAACTCCCTGTAAGTGGTCACAAATAACCACATCAGGAATAAGATGCAGTTAACAACAATTGGACTTGGAGTTGTATTGTGTTTTCAAAAGAATTTTAAATTGGTGGTTTCAAATTTTCAATTGGTATTTTCAAGACTTCAATAAATATTTTTAAGATTCTTAAGTGGTATTTTCAAAGGAAGGACTACCTTTATGTGACCTTGTAAAGAATTTTCAACTAGTATCCTTCCAATAAAGGATTTCATTATACTTAACCTCATATAGAGTATTTTCGTATTACTTGCTCACGAGCTGAGGACGTACGAGCCTTTGTCTTCGGACCGGTGACATGAGAAGTATATTTTAAAGATGTATGCAATTGTTTTGATCTCCCAAAGGAACGGGGACCAGAGTGTCCATCGCGACCGGTTCTGCGGGATCACAGTGTATATGTACTCGACGTGGGTCTCGAACCCATGAAGAGATGGAAAAGGAATTTCTGATTGATATACATGCTATGACATGTTGTGTGGTATGTGTAATAATTATTATTTTGGACCTTGAGTCCTAATGTGATTGAATTCCGAAAGTGTTATGTTACCTAGACCATGTGTCTAAAAGTTGTTATGTTATCAAGACCTAAGTGTCTAAATGTTGTTATGTTGCCCAGACCCAAGAGTCTAAGGGTTGTTATGTATGTACAAATGTTGTTAAGTAGCCGGACCATCAAGTCCGAGATTACCATGTAAGTATGTTATGTCATGTTATGTATGTGTGGATGTGTTACCCGGACCGTTAAGTCCGAGGTTGTAAGGTAAAGTATGTTTGTTATGGAAGTCTTATGTTGCAAGTAATCCCCGTATACTAAACCGATGATGCGTGGGAAGTGTAAACTCCGAGGACGAAGTTCTTTTAAGGGGGGTAGATTGAAATACCCCAAACCTTAATGTGTTAGTGTATGATTATAATTTTCTAAGGCTAATTAAGTCCTTAAGATCATTGGTGAAGAAATGAAAACCAAAAAGAAAAAGGAAATGCGTAAAAGTCACAAAATGTGAAATACGTATTTAATTATTTTAGGAGGTACATAACCTTCATTAGGGTTATAAATATATTTTCATAC
The DNA here is from genome assembly GCA_023374045.1 of Limonium bicolor. Classification (NCBI taxonomy): domain Eukaryota; kingdom Viridiplantae; phylum Streptophyta; class Magnoliopsida; order Caryophyllales; family Plumbaginaceae; genus Limonium; species Limonium bicolor. Next base: position 250,065,522 of record CM041781.1, on the reverse strand, counting down.
CTTAATTACACACTAAGAATATGTGGAAAAAAATTCCGGAAGGAAACGGATCCAAACAATGCGTTAAAACGCTAACGGAGTCTTAAAGCGCGTTTCTCGAGACAACCCAAAAACGTGACTTTAAATAGTCAAATGACCCCGTAAAAATTATAGTTGATCATATAACTATAAATAAACATTAATGGGAGTATAATAACCATTAAAATTAAATAAACGAGAAAATTCCGGAAAACGGGCCCGGTTAGTGAATAGTGCAAAACCGAGTGAATTAACGAGCGTTTTCTGTAGAAGACGAAAAACGCTCCAGCCTGTAACAATTATGTGGGTCGATTTTAATTGTGAGACATCCCTCTCACACACTCACATTTAGCTAGTTAGAAAGAAAAAGAAAAGCAATAAAGCAAGAGTTAAAAAGGTAAGTTCTCTCTCTCTCCTCCTCATTTTTCTTTTTCCTCTTCTCTTTCCTCCTTTTCCCCTTCTCTATCGTTCTCTCTTTCCTCCTCCTTGGTGCTGCCGATTTGAAGCTCTTCCCCCAAGCTTCCATGGCTACTCCAACTTCCACCACATGCCCAAGCTCCATTTGAGCTCCAAATCAAAAATAAACCACATATTTGAACTCCCCTCATCATCCTCTATCTTCCTCTCTTTTCGGAATTTCAAAAGGGTGAACTTCATCTCCATGGGTTTTTCCCATTTGAAGAGAAAATGGCATATTCTTGAAGCTTGGAGTCTCCTCTCTCTCCTAAGGTAAACATCTCCAAGAAAAACCTCATTTTTCTCCATCTTGTAGTGGTAGCCGATTTTGCCTCTCTCTCTTACCTTGTTTTTCTTCTTGGTTTTGAGCTCCATTTCAACCCTCCAATGGTGGAGTAATTCCCTTCTTGATTCAAGGGTGAGAACCCCTCTCAAAAATCTCCAAAGGTAAAGCCCTAACTTGTACTCTAAGCCCTTTTTGTTGAATTAAGATTTCCTAAGGGTTTAGATAATTAATGGAATGTATTTTGTGTTTCTTGAATGTTGGGATGGAGTTTTGAAACTTCATTCCCTCTTGACCGATTTTGAGGAGATGAGGAGCAAGAGGAGAATTAATGTGAGACTTGTAAATTAAGGTAAGGAATCTACCTTAAAACTTGTTTAATTGTTTTAAAGCTTGGGGATGGGTTAAATTGAATAATGAACCCAACATATGGAAATAATGTTTTTAGTTGATTTTTGGAGATCTTGTGAATTATTGGTTTGAATTGGAGGCCTTGGAGCCAAAGGATTTGAGTTTGAAGTTATATTGTGGTGTATTGAGACTTTGGAGCTATAAATGTTGTTTGGTGGATTTTTGGATTGATATAGTGTGCTGATAGGACCCTTATGGGTGTGGCTAGATTAGTGTGTACATTGATGTGAATTGATGGTTTTGGAGATGTTAAGTTTATGGGGAGGTTATGGCGAAATTTTGATAGAAAATAAGTGTTTTAAGGTGACTTGGTAAACTGGAGGAGTTAGGTGTGTTTGTGGCTGAGTTGAGATACTTGATGACCTTGTAAGGGTAGATGGAGAATGATATTGGAAGGATGCAAAATCTGTAGCATAATGGTGATAGGAACTTAGAATTCCAAGAGAGAGGATTTGTGTTTATAACTTGTGAAACAAGGAGTGAACTTGGGTTTAGATGATGCAATTGTCTAGGAATGATGTGTAATGGTCATTGATGCATTTGGTGAGGTTGGAAGGATGTAAAAACTAACCAGAAGAAGTTAGAAATGCAAAAGAGTGCAAAATGCAAAATGTGAGAAAACGAATTTGTTGAATTTGAGCAAGAATTGGGTGGTGGATTAAACCAATGATTTTGGAGTGGTTTAAGATATGTTTTGGGATGATTAATTATGTAGAAAACTTGTGGAAAGAGTAGGGAAAGTTTGAGGATGATTTAAGGGTTGATTATGGGTTGAAAAATGACCTTAACAACAGCTTTTAGCAGGGCCCGGGACTTAGGATATGTACCAAGTCCCGGACCGCATCAGAAATCAGTTCGAGACTCAACAGAGGTGGTGGTCCGGGACCTTAGTCCAGGACCAAGTCCCGGACCAGTGTGTGAAAAATGGCCGAGAGTATGTTCTTTGATTGGTCCGGGACCTAGGGTGAGGACCAAGTCCGGACCACCCCCAGAATTGCCTAGGAAGTGTTTTTAAGGGTTCTAAACATGGGGGATTGAATGGTATTGGTTTTAGATGTTGTTTAGGAGTTGTTTGGTGACTTATAAAGGTCCTAAGAAGTATAAACAAGTGTTGGAAGTGAGTGAGTAAGTTAAGGAATTAAGTACGCTAAGTTAAACCGAAATAACGGGATAACGGGGTAAGCACGGGAGTAGCAATTATGTGCATACCATAGTGCCTTAATATTAATTGAGCCATTTGACATGTAAATAGTGGTTCAAGAGTAAGACATGAGGAACAAGTATGAACCGAGGAGCATGAGAACCCCAGGTAAAGATAAACTCATGGTGTAAGGTATGGTTTTCTTGCAACCTGTGTCCTACCGGATTACACCGGCTTGTATGCCAATGTGTTTTTCTGTGTGTTTGCCACCTTGCAAGATAAAGCATGAAAGGAGTTTACAGTAATTCATTATTGTGGCGTGATTAATTCCGATACCGCTTAACCTTAATTATGTGTTAAATAATAGTTAACCGACCTTAGGTTCACATAAGAGATCGGTATTCGGAATAAACGTCCCAACCCATGGGAACGTTCTAACTACGGCTATTCGTGTGTTAGTGTATTAATGGTGGCCATCGGGTCCGGTTCTACCCGGAACCGGCGGTTCTACCCGGAACCGATTGGAACCGGAACCGGCCGGGAACCGGTGGGAATCGGAACCGGAACCGAACCGCCTCAGCCGGTTCCGAATACGAATACATGTTTTGAGATTCGGGCCCGAACCGGAACCGGAACCGCCTGGAATCGTCGTCGGATTCGGAACCAGAATCGCCCCGGAACCGGTTGAAGTTACCGTTGGGTTTTTAAAATGTAACCTCTTAGTAGTTGTACTCTTTTTCCTTATTAGGGTTTTCCCAATGGATTTTTACCTAATAAGTTTTTAATGAGGCAGTGAATCATATAATAATTCGCTTTGTTCCTTATTTTTTTAAATTCAATATAAATTCCTAAGTCTTTGTTTCTTACACATTTAAGATTATAAACTTGAAGAATAACCTATCTAGGAGTAAAGTGGATGAAAAGCAACGTGTGCACTCAAACGGATCTCAAATCGGAGCTAAAACGAAGCAACTGTAGCCGATCGAATCTTTCCAGAACCGGTCGGAACCGATCAGAACCGAAACCGGAACCGGCTGGAACCGGCCGGAACCGGTTTTTTGACCGAATCCGAAGCGAATCCAGATTTCAGAACCGGAACCGTAACCGGAACCGCCCAGACCGGTTCCGAATACGAATACACATTTTCTGGAACCGGAACCGGTGGAACCGGAACCGGAACCGGAACCGGAACCGGTGGAACCGGACCCGTGGCCACCATTATAGTGTATGTTGTGACTATGTGTGATGTATGTGACTTGTTCAGTGTGTTGATTGTTATTGGATACTGTTATCCATGTTGTTAAAAAGGAACGTGACTTCCCTTATGTGTCTAACCGAGGTTGTAACACTATGTAATGTATGTATGTGATAAGTTCCATAAAGGAACCTCTAACTAATAAATATATGTTATGTATGGTGAAGAATCCGGTCGTCCCGGTCGCGCGTATTGTTTGGGAGTTAATATATATATGTGAATTAACTCCCATCCTGTTATGTTAAGGGTTGTTTTCCTTCATTGGATTTCGACCTCCCATTAGCTTAGCCAAAGCTTACCTACCCAACTTCCAATCGGGTAGGGGGAAATCATGTTTAATGTTGGTAGGGTGTTGATGCCTATGTTTGCGTCGACTCCCTCTTTGTTATGTTACGGTTGTTTTTCCTCCTTGAATTACAACCACCCACAAGCTTAACCAAGGCTTACCTAACTCATCATTATTGGAGCTAGGGGGAAATTGTGTAAGGTGTGATCGGTCCTATATGAGGCCGCCACACCTAAGTAAAGGAAATGTATGTATGTTGTGCTCGGGCTTATATCACCCCGGCACTCCCTAAGTAAGTTTATATTCTCTAAGAAGAATGGAAATAAGTTTGTGTATGTCAATAAGTGAAGTGTGACGTTATGTTTTGTGTGCTAACCTTGTGTTTGTATCCTATTAATGGATGTGTGCTTACAAGCATGATATGTGTGTAAGTTGTGCATGTTTGAAATAAAATCAACCGCATGCTAAGACGACAAATAGTTGTGTGTGGCCCGGTAGCATGTGGGCTGCGGGATTACCATACCAGCAAAGGTGCTGAGCCCCCTAGGGGGCCACCCTTTCTTCTTTTCCTGTTTCAGGTACAAAGAACTGGAAGCCGTTCGAGAGTAGGACGGGGTAGTCGATGCGTGTGGGTAAACGTGTAAGATGTGTATGTATTGTAGGAGTAGTAAGACCGAAATTGTATCGGCGTTAGTTGAAAGATACTCGGTACAGTTGTAATGTAAGTGTATAATGAATGTTGGACATGGAACGGGATTGATGTGTAGTTGCTCGGGAATTTAGTCCATCAGACCGGTACGATGTATGTATGTTAGCCTTGTTAGCCACGTGGGTGGCTAACGGCGTGTAACACCATGGAGTTAAGTTATGTTGTGAGTTGTGATTTCCGCTGCAATGTGTTGTTAAGTGTGTTGTTAGTAGTTGGGGTGTTACACTGTAAAATATATAGATACAACATCAAGATATATCAAAACATCTCTCTACATCATATTGTAGAGGATGTCAATCACTCTTTGTAATAGAATTGTCAAAAAATCAAAATAATGATGAAATGGTCACAAATGACCAACAACACATTTCAAATGGTCACAAATGACCATACAAAGCATTTCAAATGACCATATACATATACAGCAACCAAGATATTCATTGTACTCAAACCGGTCATCTTTCATAATCTAACTAGCCATAAAATTCTAAACAAAATAACAATTCGATCGAAAAAACAAAGTGAAAATCAAACTAAATTCATAGACAAACTCCGCCCAATCCTCCAACATAGCGTTGATCGTTTGTCTGTCGTATTCGCCAACACTAGGGAAAACCTTTTGAAAAACAAAACAATACAAAATGAGTTAATCATTAAACAAATACATTAAAATTAAAAAATATATATATGACTTCAACATACTTTTCTAATTGATCTGCATATCACCAAAAAGGGTGATTATGTCATGCATATATCTCATGACATAATACCCACACTCCGAACCCCGGGTTGACGTGGACACTTAAACACAGAAAAAAAAAGGATTAATTACATAAGACATTTGTTCTATCAATGAAAACAAGTGATGCATGTACCTTCACTGCAGTCCAGGGGACAGCACCTTTATCCTTAACCAAGCTGTGAAATCATAACACTTTGATATATACTGCACATTAAATGTCATAAATGTAATTAATAAAATTAGGATATCCATGCACAACAAAATTAAATTAAAAGAATTGAAATGCATAAAGAAGTGGTTTATAATGTACTTACAGGTTAAGGTGTGGCTTTATCTTGATATTTCGGTAATGAGTGCCGAAGCGGATCAAGATATAGTATACGTGCACGATCCAAACACAACACCAGTAGGACCCAATGCACTATGTAATACCAAAACACTAACATGTCAGTATAATGTCAAAATCAACAAGTACAACATTTAATGGAATTAAAATGATAAACACAAGTTATTACTTTGATGGTAGGGCAGCAGGAGATATTTCTTTCTCTGTGATGCTGTTAGTAATCGCACGCTGCAAGTAGAGCTTACTACCTTGTACATCACGTCACAGCAGTGTATGACGTTCTCTCAGGACATAGAAATCCATACTTGGTAAGTGAAAAAGTTTGCATTTTCTCATGCAAAAACCTATTCATTAATTAAAAGATATAGTAATTAACATTGTTTCAGGGCATCACTTTATAACTTAATTACCAAAAAAGACTAATACTTACAGAATGAATGAGTGGACAACAGTGATAGGCACCCTCAGATTTCAGGATGTCCTGCACGTCGTTGTCCACAAGTCGACTTCTAAAACTTCTTCATAGTGAAGAAGGTCAGGTTCAAAGCTAAGAAGGATAGAATTTAGCAGCTGGGAAGTCACGGATACATCATGCAACACTTTCATGTTTGGCCCCAAGCGTGCATATATTGAATCATCCACCAAGTTTTCTTTGGGAACGACATTGGTGGATGCTCTGTATTCAGAAGATAATCTTTGACTTCTTTTTTTCAGGAGACTTTGATTTCTCCTTTAATGCCTATTTGCAATCGACATACATTACTAATCATGAACTGAACATCCACACACTTATAATTTACTACAATAACTATATTAAAGGTTTGTATTGGGCGTACCTTCATACACTTCTGAATCAGGCGAACAGGCCATTGAAGAAATGCACCCTTTGCAGACCGAACCGTGCTGTACTCCTCCGTAGGTACAGGGAGTTCTAAATCAGGACACGTAAATCGGTTCGTCCACAGACACTCTCCCGTGATACGGCTGTAATGGCATGCCATGGACCACGTCATTCGAGCGTGATGTGTACACTCTTCCTTCTGCAACATGTATATTTTGATTGTTGTACGGGAGCAAGAGGTTGCAGTTTATTGGATCCTACAATTTAATCAGATTAGTAGATGATTGAACTGATAAATATGTAATAAACGATATGACAAGTAATAAAACAGTTAAAGATATAAAAATTTACCTGTACATATGCGTAAGGATACGGATCATTAGACTCGGTGCTTGTGTGCAGTCCAGCAGGATCAGAAGCAGGAGCATATGCATAAGAAGGATCAGAAGCAGGAGCATATGGCTGGGGTGCACCAGTCCCCTGACGCACTTCAGCAAGGATCTCATTCTTCCACTGATCTTTGAGTTACGAGGACACGTAAATGCTCATCATAAGAGATCATCTTCTCCTGACTACTACTTCCTTTCCTCGACCCGGGGTTTCCAAATACTTTTCTTATCCCTATGTTAACCCCCCCTAACCCCACTGCTCGGCCTGGATGATCTTTCTTTCCTAGCGCCCGAGACAGCTGGTCATCATGTCGATCAGGAGCCCAAGTCCCTTGGGTTACTTGCTCGTTCATTTCACCTTTAGAAGTAAATGCATATAGGATTTATAATAAATTATAGGATTGTAATACTGAATTTGAAAAAAAATAAGGATTAAACAAAAGTACTTACCATCTTATCAACAATTTCCTTCGTTTTCTCGAAGGGATACAGACGCTCTCCAGTTTTTGGGTCTTTCTTAGTGCGTGAAAGCTTCCAAAATGTACCCCGTTTCTGGTGGTCATCAGAGTGCTCATATCCGATGGCAACTCCCCTTCTGCCACCCACTCAGGAACTCTTCTGTTAACCCCTTTAGCACCCAGCAAGTGACGATATTCATTCTTCTTCGCATTCGCTGACTGGGCCTCACGATACTCCTATTATCAAGTAAACAAAACACGATGATGATTAAAAACATATACATATGTAAACTATTTGTATGTATATACAATACTTAATTATTTAAGAGTTAGTATGTACCTTCGTCTCCATCTTCTTATCATAAAACTGCTGCCACTTCTCTTGGGTTATTGCTGTGTAGATCTCCCAAGGCTGGCGTGTGTCGCCGTCAGGCCGCTTAAGCTTCTTGGTGATGAACCATTTGACCAGATCATGCTTATGATCTGAAAATTTTTGCGCATCATCGATTTGACCATGGTGTAGTACTCGTTTCTGCAGGTATTCGATATCGTTTCTGCATATCATCATAAATGAAAAGGATGTTAGTTATGCATACTTATAAATCGTATCAATAAATACTGCAACTATTGTTTATTTACCTGTACGATCTCAAACATCTGCTTCTTCAATCCTTCGTCAACCTGAGGCCAGGAGAGAGTGATATCACAATACTCTCGCACTATGATGCCCAGCTCAGTAGTGAAGTCTCCAGCCCATTCCCCAGTCGGCTGTAGATACTCATTAAACTGCAGCGGCTTCGACTCAATCTTTTTTGACTTCAGAGCTTTTGTAGGACCTCGAGGTTTTACGGTCCTGTCTCTGGGATCTGTGACCCAGAAGGTCCAGCCTGTGTGTCTGCAGCTGGCACATCAGACACTATAATCTCGGCGGTGCCACTACCCCCCTCATCAGTTCGGGCCCGTGACGTGCGGCCCTTCCCTCCACGTGTTTGCCTCTTCTCGGTCGGGCTGCGTCACACAGAATCTCGCCGACCGGGTCGTCCATATCATCCATTTAACTGTCTGCACAGATAAACAATATGATATTAATAACAACAAAACAAATAATATAAAAAATACGTAATCAGATATCATAAAAAATTAATATTTAATTACCTAACAAACAAACACATCATTTATGGTTTTTCGACCCATAGACCCTCATCATGATCAGACCTAGTATACACTACATCGTCTGGAATATCAACAATGTTGGTGGCAGGAACACTGTTAGAAAAGGGTGGTGTCTCATCAAATAATAATTCATCGTCATCAACATCTTGATCAACATTTGTGATCACAAATCTTTTCCCTGGTAAAACTACTGACCATCTGGAATCGATGGGATCTTCTATGTAAAATACTTGTTCACAGTCCTTGGGAAATATGAACGGATCTTGTGTAGGACCAAGACTTGATAAATCAACCAAATTAAACCCATCATGAACCCGATAACCGTGTCTGTTATCCACCCACTTGCATTTGAAAATAACAAACTTTTGAAACTGATAATCAAGTTCCCAAATATCTTCAATACATCCATAATACAACCTCGAGGTTGAAATCGCTGAAGCTGGATCACCTCGGGTGTACTGAGTTGTTGCTGCTTCTACTTTCACCCCGCTATTCTGGTTTAAACATCTATCATCTTGTCGTTTTGTCCAATAGGTGAACCCATTGATGTCATACCCGTCGTAAGATACAGCAGTGGAACCAGGTCCCAAAGCTAACCAACGGAGCTCTTCACCTACATTATCAGGCGCTAGTGATGCAAGTTTCATAACATGGTCTCTAAACCATGAACAAAAGGTCTTGTTTTGCTCTTTTGTCAACCAAACAATATTCCTCCCAGGATATTGACCTCTTAGTGTAGTCATGTGTTTCTCAAAAAATGGCTCAATAATCTCAAGGTGATGTAAAACGAACAAATGTGCTAACTCCATTGAGGATGAATCAATTGCCACAATTTTTTTCCCAGTAACACCTTGACCTTCTGTCCCTCCCGTGTGTCTAGGTTGTGGTACTCCAATAGCAACTGCACCCTTTAAGTATTCAGTACAAAATTCTGTCACTTCTTCGGTTATTGTCCCTTCTATAATACTTCCTTCAGGTCGATATCTATTCTTCATCCTTCCCTTCAAAATTCCCATGTATCTCTCAAACGGATACATGTACCTCAAATATATGGGACCACATAATTTGATTTCCCTAACAATGTGAACAACTAAGTGAACCATGATGTCAAAAAAAGAGGGTGGAAAATACATTTCAAGTTGACAGATCGTAACAACAACATCACGTTGCAGACTGTCAAGTGTATCAGCATCCACGACTTTATTGCACACTGCATTAAAAAGAAACATAGTCTTGTAATTGCATTTGACATCCTTCGGCAATATACCTCGAATGACAACAGGAAGGAGATGCAACATCAGAACGTGATAATCATGAGATTTCAACCCGACCAATTTCAAGTCCTTCATTGACACAAGACTTTTCCAGTTAGATGAATAACCCGTAGGAACCTTAAGGGAATGAAGACATTTGCAGAAGCTGATCTTCTCATTCTTAGACAAAGTGTAACATGCTGGAGGTAAATTGTTCTGTTTGCCTCTTTCTTGAGGATGCAACTCCTCACGTATGCCCATAGCTTGCATGTCTCTTCGAACCTTATTCCGTCTTTTGTTTTCCCAGGTATGTTAAGCAAAGTCCCAACACAGTCTCACCAACATTTTTGACAATATGCATAAAATCAAGACAATGCCTAACAGATAAATGTCTCCAATATGGAAGTTCCCAAAATTGAAAATTTTTTCCATATGTTTTTTCGGGCAGATTTGGACGGAACACCGAAAACATTCTCAATGTCTTTCCACCTTTTCATAGATCTCTTGAGAACTCAAAGGTATACGAGCACACGTGTTTCATTCTTTCCGTTGAATAACTTCCTTTTTTTACGGTACGGGTGTGCTAATGGCAACAATCTACGATGACACATGTACACGTTTTTGCCAGAAAACTTTAGACGATCAGAACAAGTGTCGTCCTCACATATTGGGCAAGCAAATTGCCTTTCACACGTGTATCCAGATAAATTCCCGTACGCGGAAAGTCATTCACTGTGCAAAACAACATGGCACGAAGTGTGAAGTTTTGTCTGCCGTAACCATCATAAACCATTGTCCCCTGATTCCATAACAATTTCAAATCGTCAATCAGCGGTGCAAGGTATACGTCGATATTATGTCCGGGTTGTTTAGGACCAGAAATCAACAATGATAACAATTATGTATTTTCGCTTCATACACAACCATGAAGGAAGATTAATCACCAATAGAACAGGCCAAGTGCTGTGTTGACTAGAGTGCCGTAGGGATTCATCCACGGTACATAGCCCGAGTCTCAAATTTCGATTATCACTGGCAAAATCTTCAAATCTATATCGATAGTCCTCCACTGTGGTGAATCAGCTGGATATCTCAGCTTATCATCATTTTTTCTTCCTTCTGCGTGTCATCTTAAATTTGGGCATCTCTGACATTTGCAAACAGACGTTTGAACCTTGGTATTATGGGTAAATACCAAATGACTTTTGCTGGAGGACTTTTTTCTTAGAATTGGATGATTGGCCGTCCTATGTTTATAGCGTGGAAAATGACATTTTGGACACTGATTCAAATGTTTATCTCTCCTCTGTATAATACACAACTGTTTGGACATGCGTGTATCTTTTCGTACTCCACACCCTAGGACACATCAACTTTTTTGCATCATAAGTGGATGGAGAATTGTTATCATCTGGAAGCATGTCGTGGAATAGTTCAAGTATTGCCGTAAAACTCTTATCACTCCAGCCGAATCTTCCTTTCATATTGAACAAGTGTAGCACGGATGTCAATTTCGAAAATTTGGTGCATCCGGGGAACAAAGGGGACCGTGATGCGTCAACTAATCTTTGATATTCATCGGGCTTGTCTGTGAAATTATCCTCAACATCTTGCAGCATAGAGTTCAGTTGTTCAATCTTTTCACTATCATCGTCGATTTCAGTGTCACTCTGATCACACTCATTATCAGGAAATGTGGTATCATCGGTAACCTTTCTTGGTTCACTGTTCTGCTGGGTGGAAGTATGCACCCTGCTACTAGCTTCTAAAGACTCGCCATGCAAAAACCATATCTTATAGTTTGGCATAAATCCACGCCGTGATAGATGAAATCTGATTGCATGTAGGTTGGGGAATTTGTTGCGAAGTTCGCACTGTGCACATGGACAGGGAATGTGAGTGTCGTTCATCCTTCTCTGATGATAGAGAGCTGCTTTGCAAAATTCATTTTCCACTTTTGATTCAAAATAATTCCCTCGCAGACCGTACATCCATTCACGGTCCATTCTACAAACAACCAGTCAAAATTTAATAAATATTTACAAAAAAGTGTTATAATGTATAATAACTTAACTAACATTTAAAATTTAAATATAAAAAATAACAGTAACTAGCCTATCTTCGGAAAAGGTATATATCGATATGGTTCTCGCACGGCGAGTCTGTATAATATATATAATACGCTATCTTATATATACTACTTGGTTGTGTTATATGCATATTATATATATGTATATACACATCTATAATATATATTGTACTACTTGGTTGTTTATATATATACGCATCTATAAAAATACTACTTGGTGATATATATATATATATATATATATAAAATATATATAGTATGGTTATTTTAATTTGTTATATTTATATATGTATATCTACTCAACTAACTAGCTACTAAATATAAATAAACTAACTACACAAACATTTTATAAACACCTTGCTGGCATATACATTATTTTGTGGTTATTCTATCGTGTTATATATATATATATCCTGCAACTAACTATTATATAAATCAACAAATTATACAAACAATTATGCATGATAAATTGAAATTGATTTAGGTTGAAAAAAAAAACTAACCAGTATTTGGAAGGACGAGGATCTAGCGGAAGCGGGTGGCGAGTGAAGATGACGAGGAGCTAGCTAACGCGACTACTACTGCCAATTTTGTGTAGTATCTAAATGAAGAAAACACAGTACAATTGATACGTCAATTCACCGAGGTCGTTTACTTCTCATAAATTCACATAAACAATGGTAAGAAAGCATAAAAAATCACTGAAATTGGTTAAATCATTTCATCGAACACCTTACGAGCATATAGTTTATTTTCTAAAAATTGCCCACATATTGTATTTCCAATCAAACCAATCAATCAATTACACTCCAGAATACATATATCAATCAACAATTACACATAAACAACAAATTAGGACCCGATTCAACAAAATTTCAAAAGTTTCGAATCGGAGAAAAACTAACCAAATGTCTCAATTCGCGTTGGATTTTGGCAGCAGCAGACGGGGGGTAGCGGCGCGACTGGGGCGACAAGAGGCGGCGGCGAGGACGGAGGCGTTAGAGGCTGGTAGTGCGGCGGCGACCGAGGAAGAAGAGAGCGGCGATTTGAGGGCGAGCTGGAGTAGAGAGGTCGAGGAAGAAGAGAGGTAGCAGAGCTTCGATAAGTCGAGTCGGGGCTAGGGTATTAGAAATAAGCATTTTCAGCGGTTCCTATATACAACCGCCGAAAATAGCCAACTAAAAACACAATTTTCGGCGGTTGTATATAGAAACCGCCGAAAATTATCTTTTTAGTTGGGTATTTTCGGCAGTTGTATATAGGAAGCGCCGAAAATGTTGTGTCGATTGTCTATTTTCGGCGGTTCCAATATACAACCGCCGAAAATAGCATGACCCGACACACATTTTCGACGAAAATTTAAAAACCGCCAAAAATGGGGGGCCGAAAATGGCCATTTTTCTACTAGTGCTTTTTGAAGCACTAGCATAAAGTTAATAAAAAGTGTGTTTAATTTGTATTGTGTAAAATTAAAAAAAGGGTGAAACTAGTAATCCCCTGATAAGGTGCAGAATGAAGACGGGATTCCCCCACACTTGACAGTGTCCAGGGTCGATGAGGCGCAGCCTTCGATCATTAGAGATGAAGGTTCTTGGAAATTTTTTGCCAAAGTTTCCTTTAAAATTGTTCCTAAATCCATCCCTTTTTTAGAGGGCCACACCTATTTCCAAAATATTCATAACACAAACAACACCAATTTGGGCACAAAAATGCAATTCCGAGGAATGCTCAAAAAGCCTGTTAACTCACAAGAGTTCAAAAGTTTATGTAAATGCTGAATTACAGAAATTTAAAAGAGTTGTTATGAAATGACATGAAATCCGGGCTGCCTGATAAGTGCAAAATATATAGACTTTTAAGGGTTTAATTACCTTATAATTTGCAGTATTTTAAGTAATATTTCTCACTTATCTTACGATTTTCCTAGATTTATGTTTTGATATGAATTGATATATTTTATGTGTTAAATGTAGGAAAAAGCTATATAAATGGATAGATGATCTCATGAGCTTTCCAACGCGACAAACGGCAAGTAAAACGGACTTATAACGAAGAATCTGGAGCGGGTTGAAGATCGCACGAAAATAGAAAACAGGACGTCGGCTGCGTCCGCGTATTCCCGGGCGGACAGCAGGGCGGAGACACACATACACGACCGCGTGGTTTCGGGCGGTCGGAGGTGCGGACGACATCAGAGATGACCGCATGGTTTCGGGCGGTCGGAGGCGCGGACAGAGGAGGAGTCCGCCTGACTTGGAGCGGACAGGACGAGGCGCGTCCGCCTGACTTGGCGCGGACGAGACGCGACGAGACGCGGACAGGACGCGGACGTGTCTAAAAAAATGCGCCAGATCCAGATTTCGAAGCGAACAGTTTTCTTCCTTCCTCGTGCCGCCGTCGAACTACTACTCCTTCATTAATTGCAGACGGCGCCTACCTTAATTCACTCAAGCGTGACGCCGGCTCTGTCTGCAATTAATTGCTACTCTCTGACTGCAAATCTTCGCGGATCTGCTCACCAACTCCACTGCCATCTTGCTCCAGAGCTTCAGTCAGTCAGCACCGTCCTCGCCGAACTCACACCTATCTTATTCCATTCACACTTCTCCACCTTTCCTATAAATAAGCTACGTTCCCTTCAGTATTTTTCATCCCTTCTTCAAATCCAAAGCTCACCACATACGTTCTCCATCACCAATTGGGAAATTCAGAGAAATACTCGAATTTCTCTGTAAAACCCAAATTCTATCCATCGACCCAATCAACTACCATACGACCACATCCATTTCTCTTCTCCCGTTTTCTCCATTTTATTTGTTTTCCACCACACCACATCACTGCCATTAATTAGTATTATTATTACGGACGATGCGGATACAGAGGCGGAGCTAGGGTTCAGAGTCAACTTGCTAGCTGGAGTTTTCTCTACCCTTTCTCTTATTTTGTTAAAACGTTGTTTATATATAGTTATGTTTAATTAATAAACTTAAGCCCTCCCAGGTTTGGGATGCGAGCCTATTTTATATATTATGTTATGTTAAGCTTTCCACTATGATTTTATCTAAAGTAATTTTAACTCTTGTCCTTCATGTGCTTTAATTCTCTAGCTAATTATTAAAGCAATATTTGTAGTTTTCTAATCAACATGCGAGAGCTGAGATAGATAACAAGACGTGGGAAGATAAACCTGATTAACAGCTAGAAGCCTGATCCGGCCTATAGGTTAATTAGTCTCAAATAGAAGCTGTTCTTTTGCGATTGGTTGTGTCCGGATTAGAGCATTAGTCTGCTGCTAGTTCTAGCAACTGGTTAGGGTTCGTTAGATTTAGTCGTCAACGAATTATTTATAGTTTCTGAGTTTATTACTTAAGTGGTGAAGTTTATATTAATATAATTGATAAAATAGGTGAGCAGAACAACCCGGGATGTTTTCTTAAAAGATAAAAGAAAAATTTATAATTTCTATTTTTATTATTTTGTTTTGTTCAGGTTAGGTTTTCGATTATTTCTTCTCCTTAAAAAAAACGATAAAATCTATATACTAGAAGTCTCAGTAAATTTAATCCACTATCAGTTATCCACAGCGAGGTCCCCAAGAGTATGACAACCCCACGAATCCACTATCCCGCAAAACGATTAGGTACACTGCCTATGTGGTAGAAGTAGTCACATATTTCTCCAACAAGTTTTTGGCGCCGTTGCCGGGGACCTCCGGCACGGTTAATTGATGGTGTTTAATTTTATTGAAATTTCTATTTTTATTAATTTTCAATTTATTTTCTCTTTATTTTATCTTATTTTTTTATACTTACAAAAAAAAATCTTGTATTTCTGTTTTAGTTCTTATTTGATTTTCTATTTTTAGTTCTATTCTACTCGGTATTTTCTATTTTTTGTTTTTATAGGTTAATTACTGATAATGGAGAGCGGTTATGACGAGGTGAGAAGATTGTTGATCGATTTAGAATGGACGCGAATGCAAGAGGAAATATCCTCATATCGAAGGTTGGTCAAGGATTATCAACCACCTCAACAATCAAATCGAGAGTCGTATTGGTGGGAAATCGACCAGGCTAATATACAGTATAACGAAGCTCAGTTGGGGTATTACTACTTCAATCAGAATAAGCAACAATCTACACAGAGGCCAGACGAATTCCTCCCAAATATGGACGAGCCGCTAGAAGAAATTCCAGTGGTGACCCCAAGGAGCGAAGATCGACTCGAGCCAGATAATCTTGAAGCTACAAGTTCTGATGAGGAGATAAAGAAACTTCTCAGGACATTTTTCTCCGACGCCGAGTTAGAACAAATGTCTGAGAGTTACAATCTTCCTCCATCTTCATCCCCAACACAGGAGGAGCAATTAAAATTCGAAGATATTGTGTCTGAGCCGGTCAACCAGCTGGAAGAGCGCTATCCTGTTGAGCCTCACCAACCGGAAGAGGAAATTTACATCCTCGAATCTGAGGAAGGAACACCACTGCCACCGGTCTCTCATCAACTCCCATCCTGCCTCCATAAGCCTCAACAGCAAGAGGAGGATGTTTACATCCTCCAATTTGAGGAAGAAAAGTCATCACCACCTGGTCTCCTGTTACAACTACGTTACCGGCAGTACCTCCTCAAACACCAGGTTTTGTGGAGTATTCATTTTCCTATTTTATTCACCGAAGTAACGTTTTGTTTTGATCCAGGTGGTTTGCCTTTTATTATTACTAACTTCGTTTTCCTGGCGAAGATGTTGTCTACTTTTATTTTTGATCTAGGATAACGAAGCAGGAGTCTAGCCAAAGACTAAAACTACGGGCAGCTTACTGGGAGGCAACCCAGTGGTTAAACTTTATTATCCTACTATTAGTATTATTATTATTTTAATTGTGTACCCCGCATTATTTCTATATTATGTTTTCCAAAAAAAAAATTAACAAAAATTTTCAATTAATAGGGGAGCATATGGTGTTATTTTATTTATTTTATTTTAATTTTTAACAAAAAAAAAGAAGTGGACATGGTGTCTATGCTTTCATGCAACGCTTTTTAGCGTTTATTTTTTTGGGTAGTGTGTGCAGGTGAAATTCTTATCATGGTATCTGAAGAACTCCAAGGCTGGACATTTGCTTGAACACAAGTGTGAGGAACGCTACTACCCCCATTGTTCGCACTTAAGTGTGAGGAAGGCCACCTTCCTCAATCTACGATATCAGGGGAGTTTCAGTTTCTTTATTTTAAATGTTTGTGTCCAGTCTATCACGCTTAATGATTATTATTATATCAGGCCATGATTGTCCTGAATGAAATGAGTCTGGCATATTTTGTAAGGTCTTTTCTTGATTATTTTATGAACAATGAGGACACTGCTCCTCTTAAGTGTGAGGAAGTTTAGACCTTTCCCTGAAAATATGCCAAGTTGCACCTAATGCCACACTTGATTTTTTATTGTTCTCAAATTATGATAGTAAGCTTCTCTAAAGGCCAATACATGTTAAATTTTCGGGCTATAATTTTTTGTGGAAGTTTTTGAAATCAAGCCTGATGACAACCTCAAGAATCGTTCTGCTTGACGTTGTTTGTATGTATCAATTTCTTTCTTCAAAATTAAATCTATTTTCACTGAAATCTGGTGGATAAGCTGATTGTGGAAATTGAACTACCTTAGCTCGGTAATCATGGAACTAAGTGAAAGATTGGTATGGAAAGGATAAGGCAAGGTACTCCTCTGATCATATAATGAAGTTTTCTGAACCAAAACAGGCCTCTTCATTCGGTTATTAAGTCCTAGGGGTGCCTCATCACCCATCTACCTAAGGTCTTGTGATCTGGGATAGAAGGCCCAAAGCCGCTACATGGGTGAAGAGAAAAGTATGGGGGATGAAACAAATTGTACGAACAAGAAAAAAAATGAAATAAACATGCAAAACTCTTAATGCTGAATGATTGTCGCAATTTTTCATATTCTGATCATGAGTATGTGGTGTTGAAAGGTATCACGGAATAAAGTGCTACTCCACACCCCTTGTCATCCAAAGGTTAGAGAAAAGAAATTGGTGGAAGGTTCCGAGCTAATCTATGTTCAATTTTTACAATCTAACTTATCCATGCTCTTATTAAAAATTTTCTGCTTCACTGTTTACAAAAACCTACATCTAAGAGCAGGATTATTCTTTTGATTGCCATTTAGCTTGATTTCCTTCCACGATTGTTGAATCCCGGAGTTTGATACTGTGACCTTAGAGAAAGTTTGTTCTTTATTTGCTTGAGGACAAGCAAAAGATAAGTGTGAGGAAGTTTGATAAGTGCGAAATATATAGACTTTTAAGGGTTTAATTACCTTATAATTTGCAGTATTTTAAGTAATATTTCTCACTTATCTTACGATTTTCCTAGATTTATGTTTTGATATGAATTGATATATTTTATGTGTTAAATGTAGGAAAAAGCTATATAAATGGATAGATGATCTCATGAGCTTTCCAACGCGACAAACGGCAAGTAAAACGGACTTATAACGAAGAATCTGGAGCGGGTTGAAGATCGCACGAAAATAGAAAACAGGACATCGGCTGCGTCCGCGTATTCCCGGCGGACAGCAGGGCGGAGACACACATACACGACCGCGTGGTTTCGGGCGGTCGGAGGCGCGGACGACATCAGAGATGACCGCGTGGTTTCGGGCGGTCGGAGGCGCGGACAGAGGAGGAGTCCGCCTGACTTGGAGCGGACAGGACGAGGCGCGTCCGCCTGACTTGGCGCGGAACGAGACGCGGACAGGACGCGGACGTGTCTAAAAAAATGCGCCAGATCCAGATTTCGAAGCGAACAGTTTTCTTCCTTCCTCGCGCCGCCGTCGAACTACTACTCCTTCATTAATTGCAGACGGCGCCTACCTTAATTCACTCAAGCGTGACGCCGGCTCTGTTTGCAATTAATTGCTACTCTCTGACTGCAAATCTTCGCGGATCTGCTCACCAACTCCACCGCCATCTTGCTCCAGAGCTTCAGTCAGTCAGCACCGTCCTCGCCGAACTCACACCTATCTTATTCCATTCACACTTCTCCACCTTTCCTATAAATAAGCTACGTTCCCTTCAGTATTTTTCATCCCTTCTTCAAATCCAAAGCTCACCACATACGTTCTCCATCACCAATTGGGAAATTCAGAGAAATACTCGAATTTCTCTGTAAAACCCAAATTCTATCCATCGACCCAATCAACTACCATACGACCACATCCATTTCTCTTCTCCCCGTTTTCTCCATTTTTATTTGTTTTCCACCACACCACATCACTGCCATTAATTAGTATTATTATTACGGACGATGCGGATACAGAGGCGGAGCTAGGGTTCAGAGTCAACTTGCTAGCTGGAGTTTTCTCTACCCTTTCTCTTATTTTGTTAAAACGTTGTTTATATATATTATGTTTTTAATATAACTTAAGCCCTCCCGGTTTGGATGCAGCCTATTTTATATAATTATTTGTTAAGCTTTCCACTATGATTTTATCTAAAGTAATAGTTTAACTCTTGTCCTTCATGTGCTTTAATTCTCTAGCTAATTATTAAAGCAATATTTGTAGTTTTCTAATCAACATGCGAGAGCTGAGATAGATAACAAGACGTGAGAAGATAAACTTGATTAACAGCTAGAAGCCTGATCCGGCCTATAGGTTAATTAGTCTCAAATAGAAGCTGTTCTTTATGCGATTGGTTGGTCCGGATTAGAGCATTAGTCTGCTGCTAGTTCTAGCAACTGGTTAGGGTTCGTTAGATTTAGTCGTCAACGAATTATTTATAGTTTCTGAGTTTATTACTTAAGTGGTGAAGTTTATATTAATATAATTGATAAAATAGGTGAGCAGAACAACCCGGGATGTTTTCTTAAAAGACAAAAAGAAAAAAGATTTATAATTTCTATTTTTATTATTTTGTTTTTGTTCAGGTTAGGTTTTCGATTATTTCTTCTCCTTAAAAAAAACGATAAAATCTATTTACTAGAAGTCTCAGTAAATTTAATCCACTATTAGTTATCCACAGCGAGGTCCCCAAGAGTACGACAACCCCACGAATCCACTATCCCGCAAAACGATTAGGTACACTGCCGATGTGGTAGAAGTAGTCACATATTTCTCCAACACTGCCTCCCGGAGAGCTGCCCTTCTTTAACGTCTTTCGCTAGACACAGTAAGCATAGATCAAACCTGAGGGTCTCTTAGGATAATGGCGCGAGCTTCGACTTTCTCAAGATTACCTCCCATATAATGCTTTAGTCTCGATCCATTTACCATTAAAGTTTGTCCCTTAGCATTCTTCAGCTCAACTGATCCATATGGGGTAACATTTGACACAGTGAAAGGTCTAACCCAATGGGATTTCAAGTTGCCAGGGAATAACTTCAGCCGGGAATTGTAAACCAGAACCCAATCTCCCACATGGAACTCCCGCCTAAGGATCATCTTATCACACCACCTCTTGGCTTTCTCCTTATATATACGGTTGTTCTCATATGCTTCATCTCGAAACTCATCCAACTCAGTCAGTTGGAATTTTCTCTTGTCAGCTGCACTCATAAGATCGAAGTTCAATGTTTTCACAACCCAGATTGATTTGTGCGCTAACTCAACTAGTAGGTGACAAGCTTTGCCAAAGACAAGTCGGTATGGAGACATGGCGATGGGAGTCTTATAGGCTGTCTTATATGCCCAAAGTGCATCATCTAACTTCAGAGACCAACCTTCCTTGATGAATTGACTGTTTTATGAAGGATCCACTTCAGCTCTCGGTCGGTGACTTTGGCTTGTCCATTAGTTTGAGGATGGTAAGGTAAGGCTACTTTGTGTCTCACTCCATACTTTCCCATCAAAGCTCCAAACTGTTTGTTACAGAAGTGAGACCCAGCGTCACTGATTATAGCACGTGGCACTCCAAACATCGTGAAGCTTCTCTTTTTCAAGAACTTAATCACCACCTTAGCATCACTAGTGGTAGATGGAATGGCTTCTACCCACTTTGTGACATAGTCAACTGCCACCAAGATGTAGAGATTCGAGCAAGAAGAGGGAAAAGGGCCCATGAAGTCAATGCCCCATAGATCGAAGGGTTCCACCTTGATCATGACATTTAGAGGCATTTCATGCTTTCTAAAGGTGTTGCCAAGTCTCTGGCATTGGTCACAGGAGGCAACATAGGCATGACAATCCTTGTGAAGGGTTTTCGAGAAGAACCCTGATTGAAGTATTTTAGCCGCGGTTCTTGCCGGCCCATGATGTCCTCCAGCCTCAAGGGAGTGGCAATGCTTCAGAATATTATGCACTTCGGCTTTTGGTACGCACCTTCTAACCATCCCATCTGCACAATATTTGAAGAGAAAGGGATCTTCCCAATAGTAGTGCTTCACATCTGCAAAGAACTTCTTTCTTTGCTCATAAGTCATCCCATGAGGCACTACTCCCTGTGCCAAATAGTTTACCATGTCTGCATACCACGGGTCACTAGTGTGGCCAATATGAAGAGGTAATCATCTCGGAAGAATTCATTAATGGGCACTCCATCATGGTGCCTCTATACGAGAAAGGTGGTCAGCCACTACATTCTACACTCTCGGTTTATCTTTGACTTCAATCTTAAATTCTTACAGCAGAAGGATCCACCTGAGAAGTCTAGGTTTGACATCCTCCTTAGTGAACAGATACTTGAGAGCAGAGTGATCTGTGTGGACTATCACTTTGCTCCCAATGAGGTAAGATCTGAACTTATCTAAAGCAAAGACCACTGCTAGAAGCTTTTTCTCAGTAGTGGCATAATTATTCTGAGCTTCACTAAGGGTTCTACTGGCATAGTAGATGGTTCTTAAAATATTCTTCTTCTTCACACAAGGCTGCCCCTACTGCATAGTCATTATCATTGCACATAATCTCAAATGGGAGGCTCCAATCTGGTGACACCACAATGGGGGCCGAGATGAGACACTCTTTCAGGGTGTTGAAGGCTTGCATACACTCTTCAGTGAAGTTGAAGTTAGTATCCTTGGACAAGAGGTCACACAGAGGCTTCAAAATGTTTGAGAAGTCTTTGATAAACCTTCTGTAGAACCCGGCATGACCAAGAAAACTTCTGATGTCCTTGACTGAGGAAGGTGGTGGCAGTTTTTCAATGACCTTGATCTTGGCTTGGTCAACTTCAATACCTCTTGAAGAAATTTTGTGCCCAAGGACTATCCCTTCTCTCACTATGAAGTGACATTTTTCCCAGTTAAGCACAAGGTTAGTTTCCTCACACCGAGCAAGAATGGTGTCTAAATTGTCTAAACAGGATTCAAAGGTGAGACCAAAGACAGAGAAGTCATCCATGAATAACTTGATGCTCTTTTCTAGGAAGGCGGAGAAGATGGACATCATACACCTTTGGAAGGTGGCTGGGGTGTTACATAGACCAAACGACATCCTATTGTATGCAAATGTTCCATACGGACACGTGAAAGTAGTCTTCTCTTGGTCCTCTAGGGCAATGGGTATTTGAAAGTATCCTGAGTAGCCATCAAGGAAATAGTAGTAGTCTTGTCCAGCCAATCTCTCAAGCATTTGGTCAATGAAGGGTAGAGGAAAGTGGTCTTTACGGGTGGCGGTGTTCAATTTCCTATAATCAATGCACACCCTCCAACCATTTGTGATTCTCTGAGAACCAACTCACCTTTAGAATTAGGGAGCACCGTGATGCCTCCTTTCTTTGGCACAACCTGAACTGGAATCACCCACTTGCTGTCAGAGATGGAGTAGATTATCCAAGAGTCTAGCAGTTTCAGGACTTCAGGCTTCACCACCTCTTTCATTTTAAGATTCAGCCTTCTCTGCGGTTGGACCAGAGGTTTGTAATCGTCCTTCATGTATATATGGTGAGTGCAGAAACGGGGGTCAATGCCCTTGATGTCTGAGATGGACCAACCAATAGCCCTCTTGTGACCTCGATGCACCTTCAATAGACTTTCCTCTTGTGCACCTGTTAGAGAGGAGGAGATGATCACAGGTAGAACACAAGGGTCAGTCAGATAAGCATATTTTAAGTGCAAAGGTAAGGGCTTCATCTCCATAATAGGAGGCTTCTCAACCGATGGTGAAGGCTTCTGGGCGGAACGCTCTAATGGTTCTTGTGGTGGGTAGCATGGCATAAGATTTACTACTGTTTAGGGCAGCCACCATCTCTACTACCTCTCGGTCCATCAACTATTCATCACAAAACTCAAGCAGAGCAAGTTTAAGAGCATTATAACAAATGAGAGCAGAGGAATTATCTTGAACGAAACAGTCAACAATATCTGTAGCATAAATAGCTTCCACATGTGCAGGTTTCTTTACTACCTTAGATATGTCATACTCTAGTGTTTCATCATGGAGTCTCAAAATGATCTTTCCTTTCTCAACATCTATCAAAGCCCTGGCAGTCCGCATAAAAGGACGACCTAAAATCAAGGGCACCCTAGCATCCTCCTTCATATCAATCGCAATAAAGTCAGTAGTGAACACAAAATTTCCAACAGTCACAACCAAGTCCTCCACTATCCCTTTCGGGAACACTAAGGACCTATCAGCTAATTGTAATTGAATTGAAGTAGGCATGCAATACCAAGCTTATTAAAAATTAAAAGTGGCATGAGATTAATGTTAGCTCCTAGATCACAAAGTCCTCTACCACAATCAATGTCATCAATAGAGCAAGGTATGATTGGCAAACCAAGGTCTCCAAGTTTTGGAGGGAGGTCTTGAAGCTCTTTAGCAGCAGCACCGATACTTCCTGTGTAAGATGCACAGTCTCAACCTCTTGCAACTATCATTTGTTGGAGATGATGTCCTTCATGAACTTTGCATAGATCAGCATCTGTTTCAGGGCATCAGAAAATGGAATGTTAATTGTCAATTTCTTAAAGTGGTTCAAAAACTTTCCATATTATTCATCTAAATATTTATTTTTGAGCATGTTTGGAAAAAGAAGAGGGGGAAGAATCTTAGCGAGAGTGGATGGAGTAGAAGTTTCAGGAGACTCCTTCTCCTTGGAGATATTTTTCGGAGGAGGAGGGGCTTCCTCAAAAGTCTCTTGATATTCCTCAAGAGCTTTTTGAGATTCTTGATCCTCATTTTCAGCTTATGGAGATGGTGATTCAAGATGCTTCCCACTCTTCAAAGTCACTGCTTTAGCATGCTCTCTCAGATTTTGCTTTGGCTGACTTGGGAAAGTGGTTAGCAGCTTTTGTACGAACTGCTTAAACTATTGAGAGACATGATCCAGTTGAGTTTTGATTTCTTTGTTAAAGGCACCTTGACTCAAATTCCGAGCATCTTGGTGGGCATTGTGAGCCTCTTGTGCTGCAGTTTTAGCATTAGAGGAGGCAATGAAGGCTGACATCATGTTCTTTAGCTCTTCATCAGCACCGCTAAAAGAAGATTGAGATTGTTGAGGTTGTTCTTGGAATCCAGGGGGCCTTGAGGTCTATAACCCATTTGGAGTTTACTTGGGGTCTATACCCTTGAGAGAAGTTTAAAGAATTACTTGGCCCTCCATGAGTTTGCTCATTGTTCTTCCATGAAAAATTCAGGTGATTTCTTCATGGGGCATTGGTATTGTTGTATGCGTTCATGGGACGGTTACCGACATAGCTCACATTCTCATGATCACTAATGTAGCTCTTCCCCTCACAATAATGAGTTTCATGGGGACCCGCACAAATGGGCATCCCTCCATAGATTGATCCGAGGTAGAAGAAGCTATAGATTTTACACTTTCTTTCTGGGCGGTTGCTAATTTTTCGACCATCTTAGTGAGAGATGAGATCTGAGCTGAGAGGTGATAAGTAGGCTCGACATGGAGTAGGCCTGCTGCCGTAGGAGCTCTACCGTTGTTCTTCGCCCACTGCCTTGTGTTGTTGGTCATGGTTTCAAGGAGCTCCATTGCTTCTTGAGGTGACTTGTTCATAAAACTTCCTCCAGTGGAGGAGTCCACAAGGAGTCTATTAAAATCATCCAGCCCTTTGAAGAAAGAAAGGCAAAGAGATAGATCATCTAGTCCGTGATGAGAACAATTCATAAACATTTCTTTGAACTGGTCTCATGCATCGTATAGTGTCTCCCTCGGCTCTTGAGTGAAAGTATTGATCTCACCAATCAACTGTCTTGTCCTACTTGTGGGGTAATACTTAGCAATAAATATATGTGCCATTTGAGCCCAAGTATGGATTGATTTTGAGGGAAGGCTTCTATACCATCTTGAAGCTGAGCCCTGAAGTAAGTGAGGGAACAACTGTAGTCTTATCCTTTCATTAATGGCACCGACTTTTCCAAAAGAGTTGCAAAAGTCGAGGAAGAGGCTCAAGTGGTTTGGAGCATCATCTGGGTTCGATCCACTGAACCTTCCAAGTCTTGTGTTATCGTAATGAAGTGCGTTTTGAATGTCCATTGTCCGTTCTCCTCTGGTGTCAACTCTGGGAGGACATAGCGGAAGTTCTACCCTCGGTGCATGGCTGATAGTAGTCACTTAGAGCTTGAGGGTGGGTGTGTAGTTGCTCTTCTTGATTGTGCTCGTTGTTTTCTATTTCTGGTTGTTCTTGGTCTACCATGGTTATACTTCTTATATCCATTCTAGCTCTTAGTAGGAAGCGCTCAAGATTGGGTCTCAGAATGACAAGCGAAGAACCACGAGCTCGGATGCTTGGCATACACAAGAGGAGAAGAAGGTATCTGAGCAAGCACCAAAAGCGAAATGCTAACTTTCATAAATAAGGAATTATAAACAAGGACTAATAGAAACTAAAATAAAACAGAGACTAAAAATAAAACAAAAACAAACAAAAACAAAAATAAAAATAAAAATAAGCTAAGACTAAAATACCGGAATTGGGGAAAATGATAAACTATCAATTTCCCAGGCAACGGCGCTAAAAACTTGTTGTGCAAAATCTATATAACAAAATATATAAATATATGCAAAGAGTAGGCAAGTGCACCTATTCGATGTAGTACAACAAGTGTCGTATCCACAAGGAAATTGGTTCTATCTCCCTAGTCTTGGTACTTAGTAGTTGAATTAAAAAGCGGTAAAAATATGGGTTTAACTGGAGGCAAGCTTAGTGGTTCAGTTCAATAATAAAAATAGCAAATGATTAAACTAAAATGGAGTTTTAGTGGATCGAAATGAAGATGTACCCTAGGAAAGTGTATCACCCAAATTCACCCAAGCATAGCATTAATCATAAATTACTCTAGTTGTCTATTAGGACTAAAGTGATGACTCTCTCTAAAATCTTAGTGAAAGTTAAATCTTATATAGTTAAAAGAAACCCTTCGGTTAGGTTAGGAAAACATCACTAGATAGCATTAAACACAAGTCCATAACAATAGCACTATATCCACCAACTAATTAGAGAAGGAAAAATCTAGGGTTTGTCTCTCTCTTGGCCAAAATCCCTAAATTTCATATGTGTGAAATTAGAAGGAAGCATAAATGCACAAAGGTGATCAATCTAGCACATTCATTGAAATTAAAGAGACAAAACAACTATAATTAAGCAAATTAGGTTTTATATGCTAGTTTGGTGATTTAGGGTCAAATCTCATCCCAAGGGTACAAAATGGAACTACTCAGACATTCAAGAAGTAAAGAAGAGAAGAGTAAAAGAGATGGTCATGGATTGTTGAAGAAAATTTTATGGAAGTGGAATCCTTCTCTTTTTCCCGGTCATATTCTACGTTCGCCCCTCAGTTCTCTCTTTCTTTGCGTATTCTTTCCTGTCGAGTTCGTTTGCTTCTATCTGTTTCCTTTCTTTTCTGTGTTGTTTTGTTCTTGTCCCGTGTGTTTTCTTTCAATCCGTCTCCCCTCTTTTATACAGAATTGCGAACCTGGCGCTTGCGCCATACTATAATATGGCTACAGTACATGTGTCAGCATAGGATTAGAGAAAAAAATAGAAAAATATGAGAGAGACCAACGTGCGACACTAATGCGCTCCGCGTCCTTTTTTTTTTGAAATTCTCTCCTCTATTACCGAGGGAGTATGAGAGAGAAAGATAAATTAAAAAAAGAAATAATTTTTTTTTTCAAAATGTTATAACTTACATAATAAAAGTGTAAAAATAAAAAAAATTATACCATTGTTCATCATTTTTCGTGCTCTTCAAAACAAGATGCATCATGGATATGTTTTGGTAAACTTAAAATTTTATGTTTTTAGAATAAGTATATATTAGGTATTTTTAAAGTGAATCTTACTCATTAGTAAAATGATTCTTCTTTAATAATAAAATGAACCATATTTATTAGCAAAATGAATCTTACCCTAAACACCCTAAAAACCACCCTAGGAATACTAAAAACGTCGAAGACATTTTTATGGTTTGTAGTGCAGGGTTTAGGGTTAGACCCTAAACCACAAACCCTAAAAAACTGTCGAGTTAGTGGCGACAATATAAAGTGTAGAACTAATGCAAAAAAGATTACCCTACCCCCCAAACACCCAAAAAACCACCATACGATAGCTAAAAACGTCGAAGGCATTTTTAGGGTTTATGGGGTTTAGGGTCTACAACCCTAAACCCTAAACCACAAACCCTAAAAAACTGTCGAGTCAGTGACGACAGTATAAAGCGTAGAACTAATGCCAAAAAGATTACTCTACCCCCCAAACACCAAAAAACCACCCTAGGATAGCTAAAAACGTCGAAGGCATTTTTATGGTTTGTAGTACAGGGTTTAGGGTCTAACGACCCTAAACCCTAAACCATAAACCCTAAAAAACTGTCGAGTCAGTGACGACAATATAAAGCATAGAACTAATGCCAAAAAGATTACCCAACCCCCAAACACCCTAAAACCCACCCTAGGAATGTTAAAAACGTCGAAGACATTTTTATGGTTTGTAGTGCAGGTTTAGGGTCATTACTGTCGAGTCAGTGACGACAATATAAAATGTAGAACTAATGCCAAAAAGATTACCCTACCCCCAAACACCCTAAAACCCACCATAGGAATGCTAAAAATGTCTTCTGCATTTTATGACATTTTAATGACCTTTGCAACCTTTGGTTCACCTTTTAACAACCTTTGATTCACTTTCCTAAACTTAAATTATGTACATAAAAAAATAAAAAAAATTAAATTTATCAAAACATATTAATGTTTGGTCTTATTTTAAAGAACTCGAATTATGATGAACAATGGTATAAAATTTATGTTATTTGAACTATATATATAAGATACAACATTCTAAAATTTTACAAAATGTAAAAAAAAAAAAAAAAAGAAAGCACTCGCCATATTCAAACCTGGCGTAAGAGCCAGGTTGGAAATCGCCCTCTTATATATATTTTTCTTGACTGCTGTCTATCCAAGAAAATAACGCTTTCTCATGAAAAAGCGTCATTTACTTTTTTTTCGTACGTCAAATAACTCCCCCTTCTTTATCTGCTCACGTGGCCCACCTTTAATATGCACCTTTTACATATTGTCTTACGCGGTGGTTGTACCTAGAGTTGTCAAAATTTGACCCAACCCGAAAACCCGTCCGTTTTATTTAACTGAACCCGAAACCTGAATGAAACCCGAAAATTCTAAAATATAATAAACCCGAAACCCGATTGGGTAAACCTAAAATGACCCGAACCCGAAATGACCCGAAAAATTTATAATCCGAAACTGACCCAAACCCGAATGATCCGAAAAAAATTATTAATAATTTAATTTTTAAAAATAATATAAATAACTTAATATAATATAGCAAAATAATTGTCTACCTTTGTATATTTAAATTCATTTCAAAATCAGGAGCAGCAAAGCACACCAACCCTCACAAATGACAAAACCACATGAGGTCTTCCTTGCGGGGGAATGTAAAGGGTATACGATTAGTGAATTAGCTGATTGTAATTAGTCATATAAATAGCTACTACTACAGTCTGTTTGTGTAACTAAGATTCATTGATTGAAGTGAATACAGAGAATTCGTTACTTTCTCTCGCGCGCCCTTTTTCTCCTTTGCTATCTTTCTACAATGTTCTACTTATTGTCATTTCAGTAGTTAGGTTGATGCCCTCCAATCGAATATTAATATACAGTACGACACATAATAGCTTCAACAAATGATTTAGGGATGAAGGAGTAGTATTTGTTTTATGGGTAAAATATACTAGTACCCAGATTCCATCGGCAGTCAAGAAAATAACAAAAAAACATCTCAAATATCCATCGATTATATACTTAACCGATTCAGGGATGAAGAAGAAGGGCTTTTTCAATTAGAGAAAATTTGCTTTATTTATTACTGCAAATCGATTGTGTACTAATAAGCCAGAAAGAAAATATCACTGACCGAGGACGGCGAGGAGGAAGGATGAAGTCGATTCGCCGTTCACCCAATTCTTCAGAAGTGGTTTTTCTGGTTTTTACGTAGTTAGAATTAGATATATCTTCTAGAGAGAGATTTTTAAAGTTAATTATTTGGCTTATTAGTTATTAGGTCGATGCCGTTTTGATTTGTAGTAATAAAATATCTCAAAAGTAAGTCGGTTTGAACTTTGAAGTGCCGACAAAAAATATAAATAATAATGAATGTGTCAAGTCATATCCGATTGTAAAAAAAATTATAATAAAGTTATTTTTTAGTACTGGTACAAAATATTATTATTTAACCTGAAATAACCGAAACCCGAATTTATTTAAAATTATTATAACCCGAACCCGATTTGACCCGAACCCAAATGACCCAAATCCGAAATGACCCAAAAATTTATTGACCCGAATGGATAATGACCTGAAAAAATTTGATCTAAAACCCGAACAGATAACCCGTTTGACAGGCCTAGTTGTACCCTTTGTTGCTGCGGTACGTGAGCATTGTCCACCCATAAATTACCTACATGCTCTCGTGGACATACATGCATGGATGTACAATATTATGTACATGGTTGTATGCATGCGGTTGTGCTGCAGAATTACGTGAGTGTAGATATATAGCAAGCTGAACATTTACGTGCATGAGACCTTAAAGTTACGTGCTTGTTGGCTGGTTGTTACATTCATGGCTTGAGTAGGTTAGGAGCATGGCTGGAGGGAGGAGCAGGTGAGCAGCCGAATGATCAATGTTACATGCGCAAAGGCTGGACAATTTGTTTAATGCATGGCTGGATGCACAATGCGTCAATGCGTGTAGGATTTGATGTGCATGGCTTCATGGCTTTACATGCATATTGATGGTTGCTGCAATTTAACGTGCATGAGGCTGCTCCATACGTAAACATTACGTGAGTGAAGAGCAAGCTGGCAGGCTGCTTGCTTGCACCTTCCTGCTTCTTATTTGCATCTGTCTGCTTTCATCTGCCTGGTGTTTACTTACACCTGCCTTCTTGCGTGCTTGCTTGCGCATACGTGCTTGCACCAGCCTTCTTGCGTGCTTACTTACACTAGTCTGCTTGCATGCTTAGGCGGTGAGTAATGTCAATTTTTTGCATCTACCTAAAATATAGAAAAAAATATGTAAGTTCACTAATATAAATATAATACTCTATCAAATGGTGAAATTATGTTATAAACCATGTAAAATACATGCGAAAATAACCCTTAAAAAATATTTTTCACCACTTATCACATAGCAACACGTCCAACCGAGAATACCATGTCCGGATCCGGACTAACACCAAGTATGAAAATATATTACAGTGCATGACTATTCCAATGGATGGATATCCCGTGGATGCTCCATAAAGTACTGTGCTATAATCAGGACCAACATCCTTGATTAATCTCAAGTGTCTTCTCCCATTCTATGCTAGAGTAATCCTGTAGACCATTATTGACGGATTTGAGAATGCTTTTCGTCCCAAGGATATTGATGGCAAAGTCTCACTTATTGACGGGAAGGGTGCTATTGTACCATGGCCGGCTGGTTATATTATTATCACTGATGAGGTATGTCTAAATCTTTTATGAAATTTTGATCTTTAAATTATACATTGATTTAACTTCTTTGTTCATTGTATTATATATGATTGGGTAGGTCCCTGATCAAACCAGAAGTCCGGGAAACCGTGATGAGGAGATCAACCAATCAATGGTTGTTACCCAAGCGAACACACAATTGGCCGAGGGAAACCAGACATCTAATAGAAAGGAACCTATGACGACAGAGGTAACTACTGATGTTATGGGAAAGAAGTTTATGTGTCCCCCCTTTGTGATCAGGAATTTAGGGAAGTATGAGAAGATGTTGTATGACAAAGTATTGCAAAAGGGTATGCATACGACTAGCTTGACAGTGAAGTTACCTCAATGGCTTTACCAAATTAATCAGATCAAACAACAATGATAAATTTCGAGGACATCAAGGAGATGCTGAGTAGAGATATGTTGAACATATCTATCACTCAAACATATTCCCTGTAAGTGTTACATTTGTTTCTTACATTCGAAAATAACTTTGAATAAATAACTTATAATTTTAACGACTACCTTGTTTTTTTTTTGTTGTTTTAATTATCATTTTTGTCGAAGGTATCTGCTGTTTAAGCTACGCCATAAAAATTTGGGAGACGTGATGACATTCTTAAGCCTTGAAACCACATCGTTAGATGCTACAAACAGAGACCCGGCCGGATACCAGAGCTCTGTCTGTCATGGTATGACGAAGACTGTTCAAAATGGTAGTAAATACGTAATGATTCCCTTCCATCAGATGTGAGTACTACTATCCCTATTGAATTTCATTCGTTTTGTTTAGTTTGTGACTAATTGTATTACTAATTATAACTTCTTTTCAAAATTACAATCGTAGCAACCATTGACTACTCCTTATGCTCTCCATGGAAGTATCACAATTACTTGTGCTTGACCCATTAAGAATGTAAGTTGATGACTTGATTAAAACGTAAGTGTTAATTAATGTGTATACAAATAAATCTTATATATATCGATGATGCACCAGAATTAATGAATTATTTTTTAATGTAATAGTGGTCATACAAAAACGGATCTTGAACAATTCTATAGGTTTCCAATCATTCATCTTGAGGTACAATTGAAAATAATATATATATTCAACAATAAGTTTAGTGTGAGTACGCAACTGTTTACAAACAAACCATGTGAATACGCAACTCAAACAAGAATGATATTCTGCAAGGCAAGATAATGAGAAAATTACAACTAATTGCAAACAGTAAAAGAATCAGTGACTTTACCCAATTGTGGTCCTTAGAATAACCAGATTATCATGTATAAGGTCCCCTTGTCACATTACAGAAGTACATATGATCATATCATTTTATAAGTGCTACTAATACCAATTCCAAGGTTCTGAATCAGTTGAAACCATATCAAAGCAATACCCCCAAGAAAAAGGATAAAACTATAGAGCAAATCAATACATATCTTATTCAAGTAGAAGTCATGTTGACCCAACTAGTTAACAACTTCAAACTAATTAGAACATTACACCAGTAACTTAACCATTGAATGCGAGTGAATGTAGAGTCTTGAGGAACAGAGCTAGAAACATAAATAATACATTAAATACAGAATTCAAAAGCCTAAAAATGACGGATTGTGACAATTTTGGAACTTACCAAATGGCAGATTGCTTCACTCTCGAATAACACTAGTAACTAGGGTTAACCAATTGCTTCACTGTGAATTGATGAGCTCTATGAGGTGATAATTTCCAGTGACAGTGTAGTGGTGGTGGTCTTCGGCGGAGGCGAGACTTTGTTGCAGATGGTGTTACTGGATTTTGATTTTTTTAGCTTTCAAGATTTCAAAACATGGAAGAAGAGGTGAATCAAATGTTTAGGCAAATGAAAATCAGATAGAGCAAGTGAAAATATTCTTGACCCCTGTAGAGTTCTTGTGTTTATTAGGTTGAAGAGAATCGATGGATGAGAGGAGTTTTCTTGTTCTCTAGGGCGTTAATCAAATGTTCAGGGATAAGCTAGCTTGTATCAAATTTGGGACAAAACTGTATCAATTTTGTGTTACTCGAGGATAACTTGACCAAAAGAGCTCTCCAGGGAACGTCGTCTGAAGAGAGTTCGAGTTGGGAAGTTGGAGCACGCTTGAAAATGATGAAGAAAGGGTTAGGGTAAGAGTAGAATAGGTGTTTTAAACACAACCATTTGTAAACATAAGAATAAATCAAAGTAAATCTAGTGGTCAGTATTTAAGCTTGTACATAAAGGTACTTATTTTTCCTATTTACTATTCGCGCCCTATCAAACCCACTAGATATACTTTTAACAACTTAAGTCCAATAACAGTTGTCATATGTTAAGTAGTGATTGATCATATTTGTAGTAGTATAACAATGCTCATACGAAGCCGGTTCTTGAACAATTCAATAAGTTTTCAATCATTCATCTTGGGGTATAGTTGAAAACAATATATATATACATCAACAATAAGTTTAGAGTAAAAAATAAGTTTAGAGTGAGTCATAGTTTGATATTTATGTTCGTTAGTTCTTGAGGTACAGTCCGCCACGGCGGCCGGTTGTGGTATTGGCCAAAGA
Source organism: Limonium bicolor (assembly GCA_023374045.1). Taxonomy (NCBI): domain Eukaryota; kingdom Viridiplantae; phylum Streptophyta; class Magnoliopsida; order Caryophyllales; family Plumbaginaceae; genus Limonium; species Limonium bicolor. The sequence continues at coordinate 250,032,141 of CM041781.1, read as the reverse complement.
AGCATGGGGATGGCTCTGTTGTGACGTTTCACGCTCCTGAAACATTTCATGTACCTGAAACGCGTTCGAAACGTTTTGAACAGTCTTTAGTTTTTGTTGAACGTTTCATAGTTTTCGAAACGTCCCCTACACCTGTGCGACCTCCCTTATACATATGTAAATCGTCTCAATACACTTACTAGTCTCAATAAAGTAAAAGTTTGCTAGTCCCAACACAAATCATGTACCCTTCCTTTTCATTTTCGATATTTCCAAGCCACACCTTTTTTTTTCTTTTTTTTTAATTGAACTTGGAAAATGGGCTTATTCACAGTACGAATATACGATTTCACTGGACAATGGTTATAATACTCTTAACTAAGACACTATTATTTTTTAATAAAATTCACCATATTAGGCTATACATGTTTTTAATTATAGGTAGAGCAAGATATTATGATATTGTGATTGAATACTCTCAATTATAAAAAGTTTATTTATTTATTGTTTAATTTATTATAATATAGATTTTTAAAAATTCTTAAAATTTTATTTGTTTGACGTCCCCATCCCGTCCCGTTTTTATTATATTTTAAAATTACCGTTTCACCGTCCCTGAAACGTCCCCGTTCCCAAACTTTGAAACGTTTCCGTGCAACATGGCGTCTTGTCTTCTTTTGTTTGTGTAGTCTGAAGAATTTTGATGCTATTACTCTTCTTTTTGTATAGTTCTACAACTGGTACATGTAAGCCTTCAAAATAAATGATAATAGAATGTTTAATAAGCAAGGCGGCGAGGTGCATTTTTCCACTAGTATGCAGTTGTAAGCCATTAATTCTACGAACAGATCGACTGTTACGTGCAGTCTTGTTTGTTTCTCACCTCTCAAAACTAACACTCATTTCCTTCCCCACTACTATACACTCACTACCCTACTAGTACGATGGCAGAAATGCTACTAGATAGGACTGGGCACCACTGTATGTATAGTACTATCACCAATTTATTTGTATGCTCATCCAGCTCTCTCTTTCTCTTTTTGTCCTACTAACTACAATGTTCAATTTTCCTTGTTGGCGACTGGCATTGATCCTCCTATAAAATGGAGGCAAAGGCTTCCTAATTTTCTCATCAAGGTCTGGCCTACTCTCAAACTACAATGATGAAAAATGCAAACATACGATTTAAGAACTTAAGATAAACTTGAAATAAACGATTGCACTAGCATTCAACAATTGTTGCCTTCTCACGTATCTCTTTAATCATTATTTCTTCATTCCTTTTTTGAGGTTTTCAACCATAGTTGCTCCTAACTTCACCATCAAATTGATCAACTTAAACAACATCTGCAGTAGTGTTGCTTCTTGTAAACCCTTGGGTGATTTCCAGGTCAAAGACACATTATGGTTCTGCTCTCTTCCTTACTAGCCTTTTCAATAGAGAAGACAGAACAAAAAGAAACCAATAATTCAAACCCTGGGCATGAATTTTATGCTTCTTAGCGAGAGATACCTTGTCATCAATAATGTCTCACAGCAACCTGACACCAATAGGTTGAATATTTTCAAACTGGATTGAGTTGATCTGAGAACAAAAAAATGACAATCAGTGTCAATAGCAATTAAACTACACCATAGAATCGTAAAACACGAGCCAGATGCTCAGCAATACGTGACCAACACCTGTAAGCACAAGTGATATCAGCACCTGTAGCTGAAAAAGTAGCCAATCTTTAGAGGAGCAGGTTTTCTAGATTGCTCTCACGCTAATTTCAAATCAAACATGGGCTAGGTTCTTTTTAACAACTCTACTTGAGTAGTGATTGAATTCAGATTTGAATTACACGACTGTCGTTGTACTCTGCTATTATTCATTGCAATTGTCATTTACCCTAATCCACATCCGTCAAAATATACCAATCACACATAAAGGTGGAGGACTTCAGGCCGATTAGCATCATCGGTTGTGTCTACAAAGCTATTGCAAAGGTGATATCATTAAGATTGGGGGTACTAAACTCACTGATTGGGGAAACACAGACTGCTTTTGTGAAAGGGAGACACATACTTGAAGGGCCATTGCTGGCTAATGAAGTGATATCATGGCTGGAGTCAAGAAGGTTGAAAGGCTTCATTCTAAAAATAGATTTTCAGAAGGCGTATGACTGTGTGTCTTGGCCTTTTGTAGATCTTATGCTGCACATTATGGGTTTCCCCGAGATTTGGAGGAAGTGGGTGAGTCAATGCATCAGTACAACAACTTTCTCCATATATTGGTTAATGGTGTTCCTTCAAAAACTTTCAAACCTAAAAGGGGACTCCGACAAGGTGATCCGTTATCCCCTCAGTTGTTTATCATTGTGGCTGAAGCGTTAAACTGGTTGCTTGATTACTCAATCATGCTTGGTGACAGAGAAGGTTTATTAGTGGGGCAGCAGGTGCGGGTTTCACACCTCCAATTTGCAGATGATACCATTATTTTTGGTAAACCGATTCGACGGGAGATTGAATCTGTGAGATGGATTATCACCTTGTTTGCAGACATGTCTGGTTTAGAAGTGAATTGGTCGAAATCTTGTGTTTATGGTGTGAACTTGGATGGTGATGACAACAGGTTAATTGTGGACATTCTTGGGTGTGAAGTAAAAGACTTACCGCTTGGGGCTAACCCGAGAGCCTTGAGTACTTGGAAACTGGTGATTGACAAGATTGAAAGCGTCTCTCGAATTGGAAGGCCTCCTCTCTATCTAGAGCTGGGCGGTTGGTGTTGATTAAGTCCGTTCTAGATAGCATCCCGTTGTATTATATGAGTTTGTTTAAGATGCCCAAATCGGTGGTGAAGAAGATTATATCTTTACAGCGCAAATTCCTGTGGAATGGTGGTAACGGGAAAGGGATAAATTTAATTAGCTGGAAGAAGGTAACTCTTCCCAAGCATCATGGTGGATTAGGGGTTTCAGATCTTGAAATAAATAATGCCGCTTTACTTTTCAAATGGTGGTGACAGTTTGAAAAGGGTGGTGACAAATTATGGAAGAGGGTCGTATTTGCAACCTATGGGATTGATATATCACATCCTATATCTGATGTATCATGGAGACTAAAGCGCAGGAAAGGACTGTGGAGAACGATTGTATGCCTAAGTGAGTGGAATAATAGAAATGATCTGGTAATGTCAAATAATATCTCTTGGAATATGAAGAATGGAGAGCACACCAGATTCTGGCATGACCCTTGGTCAGGTAGTGTCTTAAAATCCTCTTTCCCAAGATTATATGCTCTAAATGATTCCAAACATGCTATTGTTGCGGATATGGGTTTCTTTGATGGTGTTAGATGGCATTGGAATCTTATTTGCAGGAGAGATCTTTTCGAGTATGAGCGGGTGGCGGTGGAAAATCTGTTAGTGGCTATGAATTGTGTAGACCTGAATCTTTCCTGTGCCAAAGATGGAATTGTGTCCTGGCCGTGATGGTGAATATAGTGTTAAATCTTTTTGCACTGCAGCGGTGGATATGGAAAATGACCCAGATACTTCATGGCATCAGTATGTGTGGTGTAAAGTTGCTCCGCCAAGAATCGAGTTACTTTGCTGGTTGTTTCTACAGGATCAACTTGCTACTAGAGATCGTTTATTTTGGAATAATTTGATCCCATTAAATGAGATGGAATGCCCCCTGTGTAGGAGATCTATTGAAACAAGTAGTCATCTGTGTTTGTTTTGTCATGAACCGATAAAGGTGTGGGAGGAAATTATGAAATGGTGGGGTGCTGTAGCAAACCATGGCCCTGAGATAAAAGACAGCTTGATTCACTGGGGTCCCAAAGCCCAAGTAACAGAGCAAAGTCAGCTTGGGTATCCTCTTTTCCCTTTAGCCTATGAGGAATTTGGTCCGAAAGAAATCGGGTAATTTTTGAACATTCTACTCCTTCCTGGTCGAGAGTAATTGAGATTGTGAAGCTAGCTTCGTGTATTAGAATGGGTGAAGAAGAAGAAGAGCTTCAATGTCGACATCGGGATTGCTCTTCATTGTTCCAATTTACGTGATCTGTTCTAGCTCTTTAGTCTCTCCTCTTATGTATTCGATTTTAATTGTTGTATCATGTGGCTGTTTATATATATATATATATATATATTTGGCTTCGGCTGCTAGTCACAATATTTTGAACTGCTGTCTTTACAACACTACTGATAAAAAAACACACACACAAACTTCTATATGCCTTAGAAATCTGAAACCTCAAAGCGAAACTCAAATATTGAAGGAATGTAGATAAAAAGACTTAAGAAAGATAGAAATTTGCGGCTGAGAGTAGACTTTTTAATCGAACCTGAAAACCAAATTGGAGTCCAAATCGAACCAAATGTGTCTACCTCAGTTGCGGGGAATCCTCCAATATGTTATTCTCTGAGTTTGGTCTGAGTATAATCTCCCTCATTGATACTAGATCGTTCTCTACTACCCTAAAAAAATAGAGCATTTTTTTAATAAATGATGAATATATATAGGAAAAGAGTTAGAGAGCGTTAGATACATGGAAGTCCTACATATCATTATATCTAACAGCTAATCTAGAGGCAGAGTGAATATACAAAGTCTCCCTCGTAGTGAACAAAAACAACATAGTGCTGACAAATGATACAAATTCAAGATGGAATCAAGTGAGAAGCGAAGTTGCAAAGTGCCAAACTTCGATGTATTTCTGTACTGAAGAAAGATGAGAAGAAGAAGGAGCACACAGTCAACTATCTGTCTAAAACAACTGACTCCCTTCTAATTACAAACCACTGCTACTTAAACAAAATAAACTAAGGCGCATAAAACGGCCAACTATTACCACAACCTCACCTCCCACTTAGTTGACCTATTATAAATATCGAAAGACAGCAAGTAAATACTTACTACCAACATAAACATAACACATACTGATATGTTATATCGTAACACCCCCACTCGAAACATACAATTGTTGTATGTTTTGCAAACACCTAAAAACTAGAGACCTGAAAAATGCTTTACCCCTATTCTGTGCAGAATTCGCGGATAAGCATTCCCGGCAACACCTTTGTGAGAACATCCGCGAGCTGCTCTCTTGAACGCACGAACTCCACTTTGACCAACCCTTCTAGAATCTTTTGTCTCACAAAATGGCAATCCGACTCTATATGCTTGGTCCTCTCGTGAAAGACTGGGTTCTTTGCTATCACTAGTGCAGAAAATGTTTTTTACCACGGTTATTTTGCTCATATACCACGGTTAGAGACCGTGGTTTATACTCGCGTGGTATATCGGAAAATTCAAATAAACCACGGTTCGAAACCGTCGTTTAAAAGACGGATTATAAACCACGGTTCGTAAACCGTCGTTTAAAGCCCGTTGTGGCGGGAAAGACGACTTATACCACGGTTGGGACGGAAACCGTGGTATATAATGTCGTTCCATTGCTTTTATACGACGGTTCGGTAATTAACCGTGTATATGACTACTTTATACGACGGTTCTACAATAAACCGTGGTTTATACTCGTCGTTCCATTGAGTTTTAAACCACGGTTTTAAGGAACCGTGGTTTTTTTTTTTAGTTTTTTTTTGTTTTTTAGCTCTACCACATATGTTTTCCAACACAACCCAATTTACAATCGTATATACAACCTGTACAGGGCATCCAACTGGTATTGCCCTTTGATAACCAACCACACTATGACCATAAACCAAGTTGCCAGTTTGAATTGCAACATTGAAAACGAATTGCAAACAAACCCATTCAAACTTTCAAAAATAAGAGAGAGTTGAACTTTACAAACTTTGAGAGTTGCTTCAGCAAAAACAAAAGTCTAAGTCTAACTACTACACTAGGATAAGATCTAAGAAACACTCAAGTAATTTTTACACCAAAACTGCGATAATGATCTCTTACAAAGTCGAGATCCCCTTTGGAATACGTGCTCCCTGCTTGTGTGAAAAAGAAACGATCTGTCCATAAAAAGAAACTGATCATCATTAGTACACAATTTTATTTAAAATGCAATAACTTTAACTAAAACTTTGATTGGTATTACCTTGTCATCATCCGTAAGCGTGTCAATATTTTGTACATCTCGAACATGTACCGCATCACATAATAGCCACAGCTTTTGAATCAGGCTGTTGAGGACACTGTCATCACATCCATGGATTACCAACTTTAGATAGATCAAAAAATTAAACGTTTAACTTTAATACAAAAATGCATAAATTAAATGATTACTTACACGTATGTATGGAAGTCCAAGATGGAGAATGGTTTCTTTTCATCACTAAACCAAGCTTATGGCCCCTGCATAAATACAGCATTTTAAAATGAAGCCATTTATTGTCAATAATCTAGGACAAGCTTAAAATAAATACAGAATGCATTAAAATTTTGAATACTCACTCCTTCAAATATTTCTCTACAGCGATCTCTCGAAGGTCATCAGGGCCGCCCAATGGGTCTAGTATCAATAAGCATGAGGTGTCGATACACAACACCAACAACATCCAATGATTGCTGCCACAGATAAAACAAAGAATGTTTTGTAGAATTATTAAATATCACAATTAGGAAGCAAAAAATTCCAGTTATTGTGTACTTACATCTGATGATATGGGATCAGCAAATATTTGCTTCTTCTTCGCACCGCAGTACAAAATCCCTGCCTCACATGCTGTACACATCCTTGCTCATCCATGCGGCCTGATTTGCTGACATCAATTGCGGACACAAGAAAGAGAGGGCAAATAATCTCTTGCTCGCTAGCAGTCTACTAGTCAAACACCTAAACAACATTTTTTCATAAGATATGTTAAATAGCTTAAAAAAATGAAAGATAATTAATAATTTAAAAGATACTTACACACAATAGGCCTGAATCACAGAGATGTTAAGCAGGTCTCCCATCAAAAATTCTCTTAGATCGCTCACGGTAATCATCAGATCTCTGGGCTCGGGGGAGTGGAAAACATGCTTAGACACTTTCATGTTGAATTGGTGACAGACTGCGGCTTCGTCATGAAAAAGTCATACAACATTTTTGTTTGACTGTCAACTTCTTCAGATACTTGGGTGTCAGAATGGGGGATCTCCTAGGAGTCATATCGAAAGGTTTCACCACTTCCTTTCTCACCTCTGACTCTCCTCATTTGATTTCACAACTTCCTTCCCCTTATCCACTTTCCTCTTCTTAACCGGTCTTAATTCCTTATCAATCTAATAGTATACAAATTTTAAATAATAAACATATCAGTCAACAGTCAAGTTAAAAACTAAACAGTAAGCATGTAATTAAATAGTTTACCTTGTCACTACTGACATCAATGAGAGAATATGGCCATGGAACAACTGAAGATTTTGCTTGACCTATTTTACTCCACTGATTCCACTCCAAACGGAAGGGGAGAGTCCTCATGACCTTTCACAATATCGTCTACCATCACACGAGCGTGGAGAGGTGGGATGCTTGAAATGTACTACAGTTCGGTCCGGTCTGTAAAACCCGACCGAATGCAACATGCAGTCCCACCATCCAACACTTGAAACAGATGACATGATTTAGCCACTACATCAACTCACAACAGTAAGCAAGCTAATAAAATTATATTGTTTTAAAAGTAATGTTAAAATAACTAAGGAGGAAAAAAGAACAAACCGAAAGGTTTTGATAAGGAAATGTGTCTCTGGTAGGAGAAGAAGGTGCAGGATGATCGACCATCGGAGTATCCGCCGTCGTGGTAGGAGCAGACGTCGGTGTAGGATCATCGACAGTATCCGCCGTCGTGGTAGGAGCAGACGTCGGTCTAGCAGTAGGTGCCGGTGTAGGAGACGCGCCACTATCGATGTATCCGCCGTCGCGGTAGGAGTAGACACCGGTGTAGGAGTAGGTGTCGGTGTAGGAGCATGCACCTGGCCCAATACTAAAGCCTCAAGTCTTCGCAGGCGCTCCTCGTAGGCTTGACGCTCCTCAGCGTGGCGTCTTTCCGACTCAGCGTGACGTCTTTCCGACTCCTCCAACCGGTCATGCACCCGTTCATCCACCATTCTCTCTATCATTTCAGCCTGTGGTACTCTCGATCGAGACGTAGGAAACACGTCTTTTTGGCGAACTTCCCCTCCAAGCCCCCGCACTCGCCCTGGATGATCCTTTTGCCCAAGGGCCTTATTCAGTGGATCATCCTGAGACGGAGGGGCCGGAACCATCTCCCATCGCTCAGTCGAGCCAGACTATTTTAAATTAACAAAAATATTAGAAATGAACTTACTAATTAGTAAACAACAACTTTTAAATATATATACTTACAATCTTGGACGCCAACTCAGCAGTCTCGCTCTGCGGGAACACATATACTCCCTCGTCATTTTTCATGCGACCCAGCATAAATGTCTGCACCTACTTGCATCGTCAACATCATCAATAACTGACTGAGTGCCGTCTTCATTAGTTTTGTCAGTAAGCCCTCGCTCTTCCACTTCTCCAACCGCCCCGTGTATCCAGCTCGCCCCATGAAGTGCTTGTAGATATTCTTCGCCCGGTTACGTCTCGCTTGTTCTTGACGTAACTGTTACAAAATTTGTATATTTGTAAGTTATACATAATAAAAAAAATTTGTTAAATTTTATTCCTTAAATAATTAAGAAAGAATAATTGTAAAAGTACCTTAAACTCTTCAGTCTGGCGATGTCGTAGAATATCTTCCAGTCCTCCTCCGTGATCATACCATCATACACTACCCACGGCGGTGACCTCTTGGAGCCCGGTTTGTTAATCCAGCCATCTACCAACCGATGCTTGAACTGTCGCAGTGATGTCGCTAGAAGTGATTCAATCTTCGTCCGAAGTTCATCCGCGACTTGTACTTCTTCTGCACCATCTGCCAGATGATGTCTTTGTCTGCCTTTTCTTGATCTTTCCAATCCTTATTAATCGAGCAATGGGATTTTACCATCAATCCCAAGTAGGAAGCAAACTGCTGCTTCGACCCACCACGATGTCGGAGGTACTTGTCCCAGATCAAATCGATGGGAGAATTTTCTTCTCCCTCAACCCACGGGTCGGTCCACGTCCCTTCCGAGGGCTGCGAAGTAGATGCAGCTGGTGGTTCTTCAGTAGGGACGTCATCGTCAATATCATCCAACCCCAACAGTAAGTCCTCTTCGACTCTATCGTCAGGATCCATAATCTGAAAAATAATCAACAATTAACAAGGTTAATACGAACATCTACTGAATCAAATATTGAAACATGACAAAAATGAAATAATATAATATTGTCAACCAAACTTACAAAATAACATTTCATCGTTCAATCCACAATCCTTCATTGTGGTCGGACCTTCGATATTCAAAATTAGTTACATTATCTACCTCCATCGGCAACCGAATAGGTACATCTGTTTCATCTTCACAGTCGTATTCATCCTCATCAACAATATTATCAATCCCAACTATCGATCTTTTACTCTGCATTACAATAGACCATCTGGGATTAGACTGATCACGACAGTAGAATACTTGTTTTGCCTTTGATGCAACAATAAAGGGTTCATCAGTAGGAGCCGCTGTCGTTAAATCAACTAGCTTCATACCATGATCCTCCTCACGATATCCCTGTTTGTTGTCCACCCATTTGCAACGAAATACGCAAGTTTCATAACTAGTGTAATTCAAGACCCAAATATCCTCAATAACACCATAATATTCGTTCTTCAGTGTATTACGACTTGTTCCTGTGAAAATGTCTTGTGAAGCGATAAGATGCACACCACTGTTCTGGTTTGTCGATTTACAATCTTGACGTGCAGTGTAAAAAGAAAATCCATTTACATCATATCCTTCATAAGACAACACATCGAGATTTGGACCAAGTGCCAACAATGGATCATTTCATCCACGTTCCTTGAATCTTCATACAACACCTTCTGTCTGAACCACTTAACAAATGTTGCATTCTGCTCTTTTTTTAATTTGGCATTACTCATCGTTGGGTGTTTTGTTTTGAGGTAGGCTAGGTGTGCATCGAAATACGGTTCAACAACTTCAGAATGATTCAACACAACCAGATGTGCCTTGTTCAATGTATCAATATCAACTCTGCATAATTTTTTCCCACAGGTACCAACCCCTTTAAGCCTGCCATCATGTCTTGCTTTCGGTAATCCAATAACATCAACACCGTCTAGTAATGAGTGCAGAAGTCAACTACTTCCTCTGTTACTGTCCCTTCAATTATGCTTCCCTCTGGACGCCGACGGTTTTTCATTTTCTTTTTCAGTATACCCATATATCTCTCAAACGGATACATGTATCGAAGGTATAACGGACCACAATGTTTGATCTCTCTAACAAGATGAACAAGTAGATGCACCATAATATCAAAAAACGAAGGAGGAAAATACATTTCCAACTGACACATGGTGATCACAAGGTCATTCTGTAGTTTATCCAGCGTCTCCACATCAAGCACTTTACACGAAATTCCTTTGAAGAAAACACATAAATTTGTAATAGTTTTCCTGACATCAGCTGGAAGGATTCCACGGAGAGCAACCGGAAGTAAGTGCTGCATCAGCACATGATAGTCGTGAGACTTCATCCCTACCAATTTAAGATCAGACATTGATACCAAACTTGATATGTTCGATGAGTAACCGGATGGCACTTTAATATGACGAAGAGAACTACAAAAACTTATTTTCTCTTCTTTGGATAATGTATGACAAGCGGGAGGCAAGAATGTTCTTTTCCCTCTTTGTTGTGGCGCGAGTTCTTCTCGTATACCCAATTCAACCAGATCTTTTCTACCCTTTAAATGGTCTTTTGTCTTTCCTTTCACGTTTAGTAGTGTCGCAGATACACTTTCACCAATGTTTTTCTCCACGTGCATAGCATCAATGCAATGTCTCACCTCTAAATGTTGCCAATATTCAAGTTCCCAAAATATTGATTTTTTCTTCCAGATGCTCTTTTCAGTGGCTTTCGTTGGTGGACCGAAGTTGTTCACAACATTCTTCAACTGATTGTAAGTCTCAGCAGCAGATAGTGGTGGTCGAGCGACTGCATGATCCGTTTTTCCATCAAACTCTTTTGTCATCTTACGGTATTTGTGCCCTTTAGGAAGGAATTTCCGATGGCCCATGTACACATTTTTTCCACTGTGTTTTAACCGTATACTGCAAGTTCTATCTCCACATATAGGGCACGCTAGAGCTCCTTTAATTGTGTATCCCGAGAGGTTACCGTATGCAGGGAAATCATTGATCGTACAAAACAACATAGCCCGGAGCGTGAAGTTTTCCATACCGTATGAATCATACACCGTCGCACCTTCATTCCACAACAATTTTAAATCGTCAATAAGTGGTTGCAAAAACACATCAATTTTGTTTCCCGGTTGTTTTGGACCCGATATCAACAGAGAGAGGAGAATATGTCTGGGTTTCATACACAACCATGGTGGCAGATTGTATATTGTCAATAAAACAGGCCAAGTACTGTGTATACTGCTCAAAGTGCCATAAGGGTTCATCCCATCAGTGCATAAACCAAGTCTTAAGTTCCTTGGGTCTGTACCGAATTGAGGGTATATTCTGTCAATGTTTCTCCATTGTGGTGAATCGGCTGGATGTCTCAATTTACCATCATCCTTTCTATGGGTAGCATGCCATCGGAGGTTCTCAGCATCTTTCTGAACTGCAAACAAACGTTTGAATCGGGGAATTATCGGTAGATACCACAACACCTTCGCAGGAGAGCCCACTTTAGTGCTTATGTGGTTTCTGTCACCCTTTTTTACATAGCGTGATTCCCCACATTCAGAGCAATGGTCATCCAACTCATTCTCCTTCCAATACAACATACACCCATTTGGACAAGCATGTATTTTTTTATATTCCATACCCATCGGACACATTAACTTCTTTGCCTCATAAGTTGTTGTGGGTATCACATTGTCCTTTGGTAGTACATTCTTCAGCAGTTGTAAAAGATCTGTAAAACTGACATCACTTCATCCATGTCTCGCCTTCAGATTGAATAGTTTTAGGACAACGCTCAATTTGTTTTGTGTTTGCGTTTCACATCCACTGTACAACGGTTCCTTTGATGCTTGCATCAGATTTTCGAATGATTTGGGTTTGTTGGAAAAATGTTGTTCAACATCTTCCATCATCGCATTAAGGTCCTCCTGATCATCTGAATCACTACCTAGTGAATCATCTTGAGTATCCCCAAAATCCTGTGAAGCATCCATTTTGATTGTTCTGCAACGACGTTATCAGCACATTCAAACACTTGTACTGAATGTTGACCATGCAGTATTGTTATGGCTTCATAATCTTCTGTAAACCCTCTGCGAATCAGATGATCCTTAATCTTGTCCACACCTCGGTATTTGAAGTCGTTCTTGCAATCGACACAAGGACATCGAATATATCCCTTATCCCTTGGTTTCAGATTGTCAACAAGGACTTTGCAAAATTTATTGACCCCTTCTAGGTACTTGATGTCCAATCTGTCACTGTACATCACTGAGCGCTCCATCTCCTTTTTCAACACACACCAGATGTCGTGAACTCGTTCCATTGATCTCCTCTTTTTTTATTTACAGATTTAACAACCTAAACCTATCCAATCACCGTCGATCTCACATAGGAACAAGTTAATAATATACAGTAGTTCAGTGATAATTTCGGCAGCATTACCCTACAGTTCTCCTAGTGTAGATATATATATATATGAATCGTTTCAATTCACATATATATATGTACACTAGAAGAACACTAGGGTAATGCTGCTGAAATTATCACTGAACTACTGTATATTATTAACTCATTCACAACCTAGATGGTGAGATCAAAGGCCATTGGACAGTCCCAACAGGGACTATCTAAGACATACCTCTATCAGGTAAATCTCAGACAGGTAATTCTATGTTTGAATTGATTTTCCATTGTTTAATAGAAAAACAAAAATAAATTGTAACATTTTAAATACCAACCTGATGAGTACTGGATGGTCAGCTAGCGCGAACAACACAGAAGAAGGAGAAGTAGGCAAATGCTCTTGCGCGTAGTATATAACACCTATTCAATGAAATTAGAATAAGGTTTTAATTTTATAAATACTTGAATAATTGAACATATTAAACAAACGAACATAGCTTAAATTCTGGAAAAAATTTGGCATGACCTTTGCGTATTTTTAGACACTCCACATTTTTTTAAGGCAGAAACAAACATAGCAGCAACATTAACTCTCAGCAAACCATACGAATTATTATCAGACAGACAAGTATGCATATAGTAAATGTATATATATATATGATCAATGAACAAAAACATCCACCTCATTTCAACCCCATCATCACATTTCAACCACACTATGCAAATACATATTCTAATGATTGCAGAATACAAGTAGAATTTAGTATAACGTCTATTTGTGATAATATTATATATATATGTACATATATATATACATTTATATTAGTATTTGTTTCTAAAATTATAATCAGAAATGCAAGTGATTTACCGTGGGTTCTGATCAGGCAAACCGGTGGCAGAGGTTGACAGCAGCAGATAGTGCGACAAGTAGACAATCCGACTGTGTGTAGTGAATACAATGAAATTAGAATACAAGGTTTTAATTTGAAAATATATGAATAATTGAACAAATTAACAAACAGATATATTTTGAATAAACCATGTTATTGAAACATTTTTAAAAAACTAACCTAATGATGAATAAGGATGATCAAGTCACAAATGGGAAGGAAGAGGGATTGTTCAACCGTAAAACACCTATTCAATAAAATTAAAATAAGGTTACATTCTGGAAAAAATTTGGCATGACCTTTGCGTATTTTTATATACTCCACATTTTTTTAAGGCAGAAACAAACATAGTAGCAACATCAGAAAGACTACTACGAAAACCATTTCATTTTCCCCTGCATAAACAAACATTTAAGAGAACTGTAGAGAATTGTTTTCATTCTTTTTTCCCCTGCATAAACATACGTCGTACGACTCTCTCTCCCTCCCTCGATCGCAATAACAACAACAATAATAATCATAATGTGACAGAAAATATAATATCTCAACCGACACTAGAAAATCAAAACAACCAAAACAAAGAAGACAAACAATTAACACATCAGTCCACCACTCTCTGCTATCAAAACCAACTCTCTGCTATCAAAACCATTGCATATAATATATATGAAACCCATATCGTCATACTTTCGCTCAAACAAACTTGAATTTGTGAACTTCCATAATTTAAGGAATTAGTAAATTGCATCCCTATTTGGTGAACAACAATATACATGCATGCTCGCGCCTGTATTCATTCCAAAATTTTGCAACCCGACATCTAATTTGCAGCCCTAACTGTCGAACAAGATTCCAAAATTTTGCAACCCTTAAATGACGAACAAACAATACATGCTCGCGCCTGTATTCATTCTCGACGCAATCGGAGAATTTTTCTTCATTATGCAAATTAACAACCCAACTGGCAAATACCTTCGGTGGTGAGCAGGGCGACAGCGGTGGAGCTAGGCGTGAGCAGGGCGACGGCGTTGGCGCGGCTGGGAAGGGCGGCGTTGGCGCGGCGCTTCAGTACTCAGTGGGGGAGCTTCGGGAGGTGACAAGACGAGGGCGGAGGCGGTGGAGCGAGCTGGCGTGAGCAGGGTGACGGCGGTGGAGCGAGCTGGCGTGAGCAGGGCGAGGGGGTGGGAGTCGTCGACGAGAGAGGAGGGGAGTCGGAATCGCACAGGGAGACGGGGATAGCGGGAGGAAGAAGAAGAAATGAGGCGTTTTAATTCAATAACTTTAAACGACGGTTAATAAACAAACCGTCGTTTAAAATCTATGTCACGAGGGGAATAAACGACGGTTCGTAGATAAACCGTGGTTTTTAAGTGTTGGCGCAATACTTTAAACGACGGTTCAACAGGAACCGTGGTTTATGTTGATTATATACGACGGTTGTAACGGGAACCGTCATTTATCTTCTAAGGCGTTGAACTATAAACGACGGTTTATTTTGAAACCGTCGTTTATATAGTGAGCCAAGCAACATAAATGACGGTTCTCTAAATAACCGTGGTTTATACACTTTAAACGACGGTTTCATCATTAACCGTGGTTTAAAGCCCGTCATTTAAAATCTTTTTTCTACTAGTGTATATATACAACAGCTTGACTATCTGTCTTCAAAGGTATTGGTCTGATTTCAGGCACATCCAACTCAAACAGCAGCCTTGTAAGCCAACTAATCTCTGCAGTCAATTGTCGTAATGCTCTATATTCTGCCTCTGCTGTCGACAAAGCCACACTGGACTGCTTCTTTGATTTCTAGGACAATCCACTTCCTCCTAGCTCTATGTAGAAGCCACTAATCGACCTTCTTGTATTGGGGCAACCTGCCCAATCTGAATCACAAAAGCAGTCAGTTCAAAGGTTGCTGAGTTATTTAGAAATAAACCATAGTTACTTGTTCCCTTAACATATCTTAAAGTATGAATAGCTGCATTCAAATGATCATGAGTAGGCTTTTGCAGAAATTGACTTAAAAGCTGAACAAAGAAAGAAATATCTGGTCTTGTATGTGTTAAAAAGTTAAGTTTTCCAACTAGTTTTCTGTAGATCATTGGTTCCTCTAAAGGTTCCCCTTTTTCCATGAATAACTTAACATTCATTTCCAATGGTCCTGTTGTTGGTTTAAGTTTATCACATCCAAATTCCTCTATTAATTGTTCTGAATAAGTTCTCTACAGGAGAATAATACCCTCTGTTGTTCTTACAAAGTCTATTCCCAAAAATCTACCCAGCTGTCCCATGTCCTTTATTTGAAACTCCTAGTTTAATTTCTGTTTTATCTCAGCTATGACTTCCTTGTTTTCTCCTGTCAACAAAATGTCATCAACATATACAGCCAAGAAAATAGAACCCTGATTATCTTTTCTAATAAAGAGTGAATAGTCATTCAAGGATTGTATAAAGCCTAAATTCTTTAAGAAGCTGCTCAATCTTCCATGCCATTGCCTTGACGCTTGTTTGAGGCCATACAATGATTTTCTGAGTTTACAAACCTTTCCTGGCTGGTGTTTGATGTATCCTAGGGGTAATTCCATATAGACTTCCTCATCTAAGTTGCCATGTAAAAAGGCATTATTAATGTCTAGCTGATCTATACTCCAATTCCTTTTTATGGCAACTATTATCAAAGCTCTAATTGTGGTAAATTTAACTACCGGAGAGAAAGTTTCTAAGTAATTGATAAGTGTCCAAATGAGCATGTTTTATAGGTGTATTTCTTATATAATATTAACACTTTTCTTGCTCATTTCTCCACTTCGGTTAGTTTTCCTCTAGTTTATGTTTTATTGTTATCTCACAAATTTATTATTTAAACATGAGGAAAACCAAGCTGGAAGTAAATTAGACGAAGAGACGAACGCATAGACGCAAACGGCTCAGAAAACGGAGTCCAAACGAAGAATCTAGAGCCGGTCAAAGTTTGTCCGCATGGTACCTCACTTGTGTCCGCCCAGAACTAGGAGGACACACATGAGGACACTCACGAGGACACTTAGGCGGACAGAATTTGTGTCCGCATGAGTACCTCACTTGTGTCCGCCCAGAACAAGGAGGACACACACGAGGACACAACGCGGACAAGACACAACACACAAACCACACAATGCAACCGCCTGAGTTTGGGCGGACAACAGGGAGGACACCATGCGGACACGAGTAAAAATCCAGATCTAAAAATGACGCGAACAATTTTCTTCTTCGCGCCGTCTGCAACTTGCCTTCGCCGACTGTCTGCAACTCGTCCACTGTCTGCAACATATCCATCTACTCTGCACGCGTTCTGTCCCCTGCAATCAATGAAGCAATCAATGAGCTGCAATCAAACGCAATAAATGTTCTTCCACCGCCTCAATCCATTCTTCAACTTGCTCACGCGTGATCCAGCTCTATCTTCATTTACTCTTCTTCCTTTCTCCTATATAAACGCACGTAACTTCTCCTTTCATTTACACATCCACCACCCATACAATCCATCACCGTACCACTTCACCGCACATCACACGTTCATCTCATTTCTCTCCTCCTGTCTTCTCCATTTTTATTTCACTTTCCACCATATTCACCTCTAGTCATACGTATACAAAATAGCAGAACGAATACAGGAGTGACTACAGATGATTTCTATTACTCTCGTTTCTGTTTTTCTATTTAATATGTTAGGCTAGAATATTTTTACTCTGGGAACGGTTATTATGTGTTTGTATTAATTATGCAATATTTTTACTGGTTTTATTTGAATACAGTTTGTTGCGTTTTAAAGCTTATCTCTCGCCTTTTTAATAAATGTCACGAGTTTATTAAATTGCTTGCTAAGTCTATTTTGATCAGACCAGGTGATAAATAGATAGGTTAATTAAGCCGTAAATTTGGAGAAAGCTTATTATGATTTAATAGTTATTTTCAGATGCATAAATAATTTCTCATATCTAAACCGTCCGTTTACACGTACTGTGCTTGAACCTTGATTAGAACCTTGCATTTTCAGGTAAACGAGTTCTTTTGAGGCTATGATTTAGTCCTTAAGATAATAAGAGGAATTTTGCCAAACAATTATATTAAACCAGTAGAGATAGCATAATTAAGCAGATTATATTAACCTGACCCAGAGTCCCGTTTAATTTATCTATTAACTTAGTTTATTTTATCTTTCTTTTTATTTATAATTAAGTCAATTAATCCCCCCTTCTTGTGACACGCTTAGGTACTATTATATGTATATTAGTCCCACGGTTCGACATCCGGTCGCTTACATTTCACTATACTACCACGACCGGGATTTGTTTGCAGCCCGACGTTTATTTTGAGTTTTTAATTTCTTTTCTTTTATTTTTACACCAGTTTAACCACTCACGATATAACGTCTGCAAAATGGCGCCGTTGCCGGGGACTAGATTTATTCTAGTCCCTAAGCCCCGGATTATTCACTTGTTATATTAGAATATTTTGTCTATTTTATTTTGTTTGTTGTTTATATTAATTACCTTCTATATTTTGTTTATATTATTTTTATGTTTGTTTCTAATTATTTTATTTTCTAATTGTTCAGTAGTTTTGTTTTATATACGAAAACACAAAAAAAAGGAAATGGAACAGGTGTTCGAACAAGAATTTTGTTATTCTCAGTATTTATACTGCTCCGTATGTGGGGGAGCTCATGATTATGAGGATTGTCTCATATTACAAGAACAACTCTGGTTAGAGGATCAACCAGACTACCTGGAGAGACTCGCTCAACCAGGACAGCAACCAAAGAGCGACATAATTCATGAGGTAGAACACCCCACTACGGATGTAAGTTACTCTCTTCCCTCTACTGTCGCCTACCGCCAGTTTCCATCCTTCTCTGTGCTCTATCCAGAAGA
Organism: Limonium bicolor; assembly: GCA_023374045.1. Classification (NCBI taxonomy): domain Eukaryota; kingdom Viridiplantae; phylum Streptophyta; class Magnoliopsida; order Caryophyllales; family Plumbaginaceae; genus Limonium; species Limonium bicolor. The sequence goes on along the minus strand of CM041781.1, from coordinate 250,013,683 downwards.
TGAGGATATTTACATCCTCGAAAATGAAGAGAAGGAATTGCCATCACCTCCCGCCAAGATATCCAAACAAAACGCCATTATCACCTTCGAAGAATCATCTTTCTCTGAAGATGATATCGATCAGCGTTCTTTCTACGAGCCTCACCTACAAGAGGAGGATGTTTACATCCTCCAATTTGAGGAAGAAAAATCATCACCGCCGGTTCTTCTGTTAGAACTACGTTCCCGGCATTACCTCCTCAAACACCAGATTTTGTGGAGTATTAATTTTCCCATTTTATATGCTGAAGTAACATTTTGTTTTGATCCAGGATAACAAAGCGGGCGTCTAGCCAAAGACGTTAAAGAAGGGCAGCTTCCCGGGAGGCAACCCGGATGAAATTTTATTTTCTTTTATGCTCTTTTAATTTTCAGGTTCTCTTTAAATTTTATTTTTGCTAACTTTTAACCCCGTTTGTAGTATGGTTGCTTCTAGTGTCTTATGCAGGTGCACCTTCATATTCACACTGCAACCAAGCTACGCTACTTGAGGCTGAAGCTCAAGTGTGGGGGAATTCCTTTAACAACTAGCAAAAATAATATCAGGGGAGTACCAGTTTCTTTAATTATGCTTTTATTTTAAATAAAAACTGCAGAGGAGTGTTTATGTGCTTAAATGTTTATTTGTGACCTTTGTGTTATCTCTATTTTATCTACTTACCGAAAAGGTCTTCTGAAACCTTCCCTTGTTTTTCTGGTGAACAAATGAGGACATTGTTCAAATTAAGTGTGGGGGAGTGTGCCCTTTCGGTGGAATTTTGTGCTTAAATGCTTAATCTCTCTGCTTATCTTGCGTTTGTCCAATTCAATATCGTGACCCCTTATATGTGGGTTGTTCTCTTTAAAAATAAATACTATTATGAATTGTAGGATAAATGGTACAAAATTTTAAAATTTTGATTACTTTTGAGGAGCATTTTATATGCGGTGTGACCAAATGATCTGCAAATGGTTGGATTTTATTGCTCAGGGTTTCTTTCTGTCTTCTCTCTTAGGGATTGCTAAGGGGTGCTTCTCTGTTAAAAAAAAGAAGAAGAACAAAAAATAATAAGGGACTTGCGAGACACCATTGGTAACCAACAAAGAGAGTTGAGTGTTCTTAAAATACAAAAGCTTGATGCTTATCTATTATCTTCTCATCCCTTATGCAAAAGTGAAACAAATGCATGAATCTATTTTTCCTTTTGTTTTCTCCTCAAATGCCCATTCTTGAGAGAAGTTGGCCATGGTAAAAGTTCTCAGAGTCACCTAAAAGAAACATTGAAGTACCTTGGATCATACCCCGAAACTCTATATTTTATTTTTACCCTGAGCACACCTATGCCACCAGCAGTTGATTTTTCACACTCCTCGAAAAAGTTTAAAAGATCATGTTTATCCTACCCTTCATAATAATATTTGTTAGTATTGAGCATTCCCTACTTACTTGGGTACGTGATTTTGCTTGAGGACAAGCAAAAAGATAAGTGTGGGGGTGTGATAAGTGTCCAAATGAGCATGTTTTATAGGTGTATTTCTTATATAATATTAACACTTTTCTTGCTCATTTCTCCACTTCGGTTAGTTTTCCTCTAGTTTATGTTTTATTGTTATCTCACAAATTTATTATTTAAACATGAGGAAAACCAAGCTGGAAGTAAAGTAGACGAAGAGACAAACGCATAGACGCAAACGGCTCAGAAAACGGAGTCCAAACGAAGAATCTAGAGCCGGTCAAAGTTTGTCCGCATGGTACCTCACTTGTGTCCGCCCAGAACTAGGAGGACACACACGAGGACACTTAGGCGGACAGAATTTGTGTCCGCATGAGTACCTCACTTGTGTCCGCCCAGAACAAGGAGGACACACATGAGGACACAACGCGGACAAGACACAACACACAAACCACACAATGCAACCGCCTGAGTTTGGGCGGACAACAGGGAGGACACCATGCGGACACGAGTAAAAATCCAGATCTAAAAATGACGCGAACAATTTTCTTCTTCGCGCCGTCTGCAACTTGCCTTCGCCGACTGTCTGCAACTCGTCCACTGTCTGCAACATATCCATCTACTCTGCACGCGTTCTGTCCCCTGCAATCAATGAAGCAATCAATGAGCTGCAATCAAACGCAATAAATGTTCTTCCACCGCCTCAATCCATTCTTCAACTTGCTCACGCGTGATCCAGCTCTATCTTCATTTACTCTTCTTCCTTTCTCCTATATAAACGCACGTAACTTCTCCTTTCATTTACACATCCACCACCCATACAATCCATCACCGTACCACTTCACCGCACATCACACGTTCATCTCATTTCTCTCCTCCCGTCTTCTCCATTTTTATTTCACTTTCCACCATATTCACCTCTAGTCATACGTATACAAAATAGCAGAACGAATACAGGAGTGACTACAGATGATTTCTATTACTCTCGTTTCTGTTTTTCTATTTAATATGTTAGGCTAGAATATTTTTACTCTGGGAACGGTTATTATGTGTTTGTATTAATTATGCAATATTTTTACTGGTTTTATTTGAATACAGTTTGTTGCGTTTTAAAGCTTATCGCTCGCCTTTTTAATAAATGTCATGAGTTTATTAAATTGCTTGCTAAGTCTATTTTGATCAGACCAGGTGATAAATAGATAGGTTAATTAAGCCGTAAATTTGGAGAAAGCTTATTATGATTTAATAAGTTAATATTTTCAGATGCATAAATAATTTCTTATATCTAAACCGTCAGTTTACACGTATTGTGCTTGAACCTTGATTAGAACCTTGCATTTTCAGGTAAACGAGTTCTTTTGAGGCTATGATTTAGTCCTTAAGATAATAAGAGGAATTTTGCCAAACAATTATATTAAACCAGTAGAGATAGCATAATTAAGCAGATTATATTAACCTGACCCAGAGTCCCGTTTAATTTATCTATTAACTTAGTTTATTTTATCTTTCCTTTTTATTTATAATTCAAGTCAATTAATCCCCCCTTCTTGTGACACACTTAGGTACTATTATATGTATATTAGTCCCACGGTTCGACATCCGGTCGCTTACATTTCACTATACTACCACGACCGGGATTTGTTTGCAGCCCGACGTTTATTTTGAGTTTTTAATTTCTTTTCTTTTATTTTTACACCAGTTTAACCACTCACGATATAACGTCTGCAGTAATCTATTCCATATTTTTGATTATACCCCTTGGCTACAAGTCTCGCCTTATATCTCTCCAAGCTGCCATCAGCTTTGAATTTTAGCTTATAAACCCATTTGGATCCTATCGGCTTCTTTCCCTCAGGATAATCAACCACATCCCAAGTTTTATTCCTCTCTAAGGCATCTAGCTCCTCATTCGTAGCCTTAACCCAATTGTTGTCTCTCACTGCTACATGGTAGTCCTCTGGTTCTGTTCCTCTAATATTATTATTTTCAATCAAAGCCACAGAATAGTCTATAGTTGAACCAGGTTTTTCATAAATATTTACACATAGGGCATGCTTTGGAACTGGAACTTTCGTGTTGATATCAGATTCACTTGCAGACCAGTGTGTAAACGATTAGTTAGTATATAATGAAAGAGTTCAGAGAAAGGGTCTATGGACTTCCCTTGACCGTTTGTAGTGGTTGTTCCTATGATATAGTCTTCCAGGTGCTTGGGTTGGTGCCTTTCACGCGTGGATCTCCTCAGATTCTCTGTTTGTTGTGTCTCTGTTACTTCTTGTTCTTCCAGTTCTGGAGTGTCATTTGTGTCTGTTGTGATTTCCCCAGGTTGCAAAGTGTCTTCTGGTTCTGTCTGTTGTTGAACTGGTGTTCTCTGTTGTGGGTCTGCCTCTTCTTCGCTTTCATCTGTTGTGTGAGGCATTCCTCCTTGTATTGAGCTGCTGTCCTGGTTCTGTCTATTTGTCAAGAAAATTTCCTCTTCTAAAGAAGAGCTGTCAGACTGTTTATAGGGGAAGATATTTTCATAAAAATAGACATCCCTATTAACAACTACCCTTTTTTTGTCCAAATCGTAGAGTTTATAACCCTCTTTGTTGGGGGGATAACCCAAGAAAACACATTTTACTGACCTTGCAGCGAACTTATCATTTATTGCATGATTCAGGTGAGCAAAACAAAGACATCCAAAAGATCTTAATTCAGTATAACATGGTTCTTCCTGATATAGAATGTTATATGGTGTTTTTCCTTGAAGGGAGTCTAAGGGCATCCTATTTATTAAGTAAACGGCTGTCATAACACTCTCGCCCCAGAATTTCAGTGGTAGGCCTGACTGAAACATAAGTGCTCTAGCTGTTTCTAGGATATGTCTATGTTTTCTCTCTACCACTCCATTTTGTTGGGGTGTATGTGCACAAGTTACTTCATGTAGTATGCCCTTTTTCGTAAAAAACTATCTTCCTTCTTTGGAATTTCCCAACTCATAAGCATTATCAGTTCGTATCCTTTTGATTTTCTTTCTGAATTGTGTTTGAACCATTTGCATGTAAGACTTTATAACAGAGAAACAATCAGATTTGATATTGACAAAGTGTATCCATGTAGCTCTTGAGGCATCATCAACGAATGTAAGAAAATACTTAAAACAATCATGTGTCTCTATTTTGTAAGGTCCCTAGAGGTCTATATGGATCAAATCAAAAAAAATTTGCTACTAAAGGACTTCCTTGGAAAAGGGAGCCTATGGTTCTTTGCTTTGTTACATGGTTCACACACTAGATCCTTTTTACAAGCAGATACATCTAAGACCTTAAGCTTCTCTAGTTTGCTCACTGGCATGTGTCCAGTTCTATTATGCCACAATTTCAGCTTGTCTTTACATCCAAATGCACTAACTAGAGATTCAGAACTACAGACTATAGGATCTCTCAAAGGCGCTAGCATCAGATTTTTGTCACACCCTTTATCTAAGAAATATAATCCTCATCTCTGTATTCCAACTTGTATTTCACCATAGGTTTTACAGTCCTGAAAGGTATAGGAAGACTCATCAAAAAGGAACTTGCCATGCATATCAATAGATTACTTACTAATAGATATCAGATTGAATTTGAAACTAGGTACATATAGGACATTTTGAAGCTTAATCATGTTGTTTATTTTAACGGTTCCTATGGAATCAACAGGCTGCGGATGCCCATCAGGCATACCAACCGTTTGTGTCTTATTTAATTTCCTGAAATCATTGAATTGTTCCAGATCACAGCACATATGTTGCGATGCCCCCGAATCTAAGATCCATTCTAAGGCATTCCCTTTTCTAAAGAAATCCATATTCAGACAAGGCTCAATTCCAGGCATATATTTTACACGATTATAACTAGATGGTCCCTGTGCATTATTCACAGATAATTTAACTGAATTCTCACATGGTTGCAGAATGTCGACAGATAAATTCATAGAATTTTCACTTGGAGAGCAATTATTGAAAGGTTTGGGAGAGAAGATGGTACCGACAAAACCGCAATTTGAATTGGCTTGTTCTTGCCCCTGATTCTTGTTGAACTGGGACAAAAGCTGTTTGACTTGCTATATTGTATAGGTAGTTTGGGGCCTATCTTGATCAAAATTTTCTCCATTGCCTTCAACATTTGCTGCGGTTATTCCCTTCTTTGTTCTTGGGTTCTTCCAACTGGGTGGATACCCGATTATCTGGTAGCATCGTTCCGATGTATGCCCTACCTTTTGACAGTGTGTGCAGACGATGTTGTTACGCTTCCAATCTTTCCCATTTGTTGTCCTTATGTTTCGCTTGTCTGTGTCTACCGAAAAAGAGAGGGTAGGTTGTTCTCCCTTGTTCGCACTACTCTGATAAACCTTATTTTGTCTTTCCTCTTGAACCAAGAGCGAATAGATCAGCTCTATCGACGGCAAGGGCTTCATCATCAGCACATTCCCTCGTATAATCGAGTATTGCTCATGTAGTCCCATCATGAATGTGATTACCCGTTGTTTTCTGAAAATCTCACTGAAACCCTTTTCCGCTTCGCAAGTGCAGATTGGAGTGTCTTGAGACGTGTCAATTTCATCCCAAATTTGCTTCATCCGTGGGTAATATTCACTAATCGTATCTTCTTCTTGTTTGATATTACTCAGTTGCTGATGAAGTTCATATAATTGTGCCCCATTCGACTCCTCAAATCTGGCAGATAGTTTTGCCCAAATCTTGGCTGAAGTCTCGTTATATACGACAGAGGTTGCTATATTTTTCTCAAGGCTATTCAATAGCCATGAAATAACCATGTGGTCGCACCGATCCCATGCCCTAGCCTTGCTTACTGATCCCGTCGGACGCGGCAAGGTTCCATCAGCAAAAACGAGTTTATTCTTCGTAAATAGGGCGATCATTACCTCCCGCTTCCAAGTTCTGAAGCCGGTACCTCCGTCGAACTTTGTCGTCAACGCCATTCCTGGGTTCTCCGCATTCGACATGTAATACGGGTCAGATCCTCGATCTTTCTCATTCGAATCAGTCTCTTCTTCAGGCTCCTCCGCCGCCGGTTCATCTGTATCTTTCATCTTCTTCTCCAAATCGCTAGTCTCCGACATTCTTGTCTGCGCACCTTGAATTAATCGCGGGCAAGAATCTTGGTCTATGCAAAGAAGGAAGAAATACTCTCTTCTCCTTGCTGCTCCAATGAAAGGAAATTCCTCTTACTCCTGCTCTGATACCATATACAAATTCAAGATGGAATCAAGTGAGAAGCAAAGTTGCAAAGTGCCAAACTTTGATGTATTTCTGTAGTGAAGAAAGATGAGAAGAAGAAGGAGCACACAGTCGACTATCTGTCTAAAACAACTGACTCCCTTCTAATTACAAACCACTGCTACTTAAACAAAATAAACTAAGGCGCATAAAACGGCCAACTATTACCACAGCCTCACCTCCCACTTAGTTGACCTATTATAAATATCGAAAGACAGCAAGTAAATACTTACTACCAACATAAACATAACACATACTGATATGTTATATCGTAACAACAAAAGGACCCCAATCCAAGAAAAACATATAAGACCTGGCACTGGGATGTACACAGATCTGCCAAAATACAACGCTCCTAGGAGCAAAGCACCTTATCAAGCCAATCAAAATCTGCTCTGGTACTTCTCATCTTTGTCCAAATAATAGATTAATGGCTGCTTTGATGTCAGAGATAATGAGAGAGGGGTCTCTGACTTGGTTGACCATGACTCGTTTGCATTTTTTTATCCAGAGATGGTAGATGACGTTGGCGACAACTGCTCTTCTCACCAAGTCAATCGGACGGTGTCTCTT
>CM041781.1:249971983-250005875 GCA_023374045.1 Limonium bicolor | reverse complement strand
CTTGCAGTAGCGGGTGATCCAACATGAGCAGCTGTGAACGCTTTTCCTGCTAGTGGGAATTCTCAGCCAGTCACAGACAAGGCCATCTTGATGATTTTCGGGGCCTCGTGCTAAAATTTAAAATAGGTCCCTTATACATTTAAATTAATTTAAGATAAAAATATTATTAAATTAAAATATGTAAAATGAGTCCCCAAATAACATTTCATATAAAATAAATTTGAACATTTTATAATTTTCTCATGACAAACTCTAAAGAGAAAAAAAAATTTGGGCCCCAAAACATAGGGGCCCTGTTCCGTAGGTCTGTTTGCACAGCCTACGAGCCGGGCCTGGTCACAAATAGTCCACCAAACCCTGCTAGAGTACCTGCAAAGGAAAAAAAAGGTGGTTGCTAGTCTCTTGAGCGCACTCACCGAGCCAGCATCGGTTAGCAAGACAAATAAAATTAGCTTCTGGTACTAATTTTTTGGGAAAATTTTAAAAAGTTTGTTAATTAATAAAATATCACACTTTTAAAAAAATTCAAATACCAAAAAATAATTTTAATTCAACAAATTCTATAACTTACTAATCTAAAACTTTTAAGACCAAAATACTTTATAAACATAATTCATTGTATATCACATAAATATTTTTGACTCACAAAATACCACAATTTTTATTAAAATATATTAAAAACAGTAAAAAAATAAAATCTATAGATTTATTAACATATAGGTTGACATTTTTTCAAAATCAAAAATACCAAATATATAATTAAAAAATTACTAGTAAAAATTAAAGTTCTTCATTTAAGGGTTAAAATTGAAAAATTAAAAATTACCATATATATATATATATATTAATGAAATATCTAAAGAATTATAAAAAGTAATATATTAGATAAACCGCAAATTTGATTAAAAATAGACAAAAACAGTAAAGTGATGATGATTTAATTTTTTATAATTTACTTTATATAATTTTTATAATAGTGTTTTTAACTAAAAATACTTTGAGTAAAAATATTATGAAAAATTTTAATTATCATTCTCTTGACTACTTTTATTTTTAATTAATTATTTTATCTCTTAATTGATATATTGTATTTTATATTTTCAAAAAAATAAATATATTTGTGATTTTTATTTTATTAAATGTTAACAAACAAAATAATAAACTTAAATTTTAATTTTTTTATTGTTTTGAATATATATTTATTAAATTTTGTGGTATCTTACGAATTATCAATATTTATGTGGTATACTGAAATACCCTGAACTTAAAAATGGTGATTAAATTATTATAATAGAAATTTTAGAGGCCTAATGATGTTCAAAGAGCTTTGGTGAAGAAAGTAAAACAAAAAGAAAAGAGAAAACGCTTAAAAAGCGTAAAATGCAAAAATGAGCGTTACACAAGTATAGGAGGTATATGACCTCGGTTAGGGTTCTAGATGGATTCCTAGGACTTAAATATGTCTAAATAATATGTGGGAACAGTTACCGAAGAAAACCGATCCATAATGTGGACTAAAAATGCTAACGAAGCTTTAAAGCACGTTTTTCGAGAAAACCCAAAAACGTGATGTTAAGTGGTCAAATAGACCCATAAAAATTATAGTTGAATATATAACTATAATTAAATACTAGGGCTTAAATATGTCTAAATAATATGTGAGAACAATTCCCGAAGAAAACGGATCCATAATGTGGACTAAAAACGCTAACAGAGCTTTAAAGCACGTTTTTCGAGAAACCCCAAAAACATGATGTTAAGTGGTCAAATAGACCCATAAAAATTATAGTTGAATATATAACTATAATTAAATATTAATGGAAGCTTAAGAACCATTAAAATTAAAAAAAATGAGAAAAATCTGGAAAACGGACCGGTTAGTGAATAGTGCCCAAACTGGGAAAATTAACGAGCGTTTCTTGCAAAAAGACGAAAACGCCCCCATCTTAATTAACTAATGGGGCCGGTTTTTTTAGAGTTCAGCACTCTCCCTCCTTTGTTAATAAGCTAACTAACTAGCTAAAGAAAAACAAAAAGAGAAAAGTGGAAAAAGTAGAAAAGTAACATTTTCCCTCTCTTTCCCCACTTTTCTACTCTCTCTCCTTCCCTCCTCCTTCCTCAGCCGATTTTTCCTCCCCTCTCCCCATGGCTGGCTATTTTGAGAAGCCTCCCATGGCTTCTCCACTCCCTTCCCTTGCCCAATCTACAATAATGCTCCAAATGAAAAACAAATCACATATTCGTGCTCCTCTCACCAAGGGCTACATTCCTCTCTTTTCAAAATCTCAAAAGCTTGAAGTTCATCTCCATGGGTAGAGCGCCATTTGAAGAGAAAAATGGATTTTGTGGAGCTAGAGTACCTCCTCTTCCATTTAAGGTAAAAAGATTCAAGGAAAATCCCATTTTTCTCCATTCCCTTGTAGTGACCAATTTTTTCCCCTATTGATGTTTTTCTTCTTTCTTTGTTTGAGCTATTTTTCAAGTCTCCAATGGTGGATTGGAACCCTTCCCTGATTCAAGACAAAAACTCATTTCTAGAGCTCCAAAGGTAAAGCCCTAAATTTGTGCTTTAAGCCCACTTCTTGAATCCTAGAGTATTTCAATGTGTCTTAGTGTTTTTACTTAGTCTCATTCCCTCCTTGAATGTTAATTTAGAGTCATTGGCAATTGAGTTGCCCTTTGGCCGATTTGAGTCAAGAGAAGAGGAAGAAGAGAAATGAAAACGAAGATTTGAGGACTTAAGGTAAATAAGCTACCTTGGTATTTTAATGCTTTTAAGATCATGGGATGGGAAATTAAAATAATGAACCAAAATTGAGTTGGAATGTGTTTGATTAATGTGAGAGAGAATTTGGAATTGTGTTTGATTTAAGGGCATAAGTGTCATTGCAATTGAAATTGTTGCATTATATTGTGTTAATGAGTTTTGGATGAAATTTTGTGTGCTGGTAGAACCCACTATAGGTTGGCTAGCTTTGAATTGGTTTAGGAAAGAAATTGAGATTTTGGGCATGCTAGATTAGTAACAAAGTTATGGCGAAATTTCGGTAGAAATGGAGTGTTTTTAGTGACTTTATAAATTGGAGAACCTAGGTGTTTATAGGGTTGAGTTGAGTTGATTAATCACCTTGAAATGGTAGTTGGAGAATGGATATTTGAGTGTGCAAAATCTGTAGCAAGAATGTTGTTAAAGGTGTCTTTGAATGCTAGAATAGAACTAGGTTGTATAACCTTGGAGGAAATGGTTGGACTTTAGAATTAGAAATGAATATGCCTAGGAATATTTGGAATGGTCAAATTGGTAAGTAGAAGGTTGTAACCTATCAAGAGGAGTTTGGAAAATGCACTAGTGTGCATAAGTGCAAAATGAGAATTTAAATTGTAGAATTGAGCAAGAATTGAGTATGAGTATGACCAATGATTTAAGGAGGTTTTAAGAGTGTTTAAGGTGTTTAAACATGTAAGAAAACATGTGGAAAGATTAGGAAAAGATTGGGTGTGGATTAAGGTTGGAATTGGGGATGAAAATTGACAATTTAGCAGCTTTTTAGCAGGGTCCGGGACTTGGTCCTTGGACAAAGTCCCAGACCACACTTAAATTTGCGCCGAGAGTACCAATGTGCACTTGGTCCAAGACTTGAGCTATGGACAAGGTCCCAGACCACCCGTTTATTTCAGCCGAAAGTTGCAACCAGCATCGGTCCGGGACTTAGGGGCCGAACCAAGTCCCGGACCACCCCCAGAATTGCACCGTGAGTGTTTTTAAGGCATTAATTAAAAGGTGGGGGATTGAATGGTAATGGTTTTAGATGATGTTTAGGACTTGTTTGGTGACATGTAAAGGTCCTTAGAAGTATAAACAAGTGCTAGATTGATTGTGGAAGAGAGAACTTAAGTTCACAAGAGTAAAGTTAAGATTAACGGGACAACGGGGTAAGTACGGGAGTAATAATCATTTACATACCGTATGGTATTGATGTTAATAGAACCGCTTGATATGTTATCAGTGATTTGAGAATAACCCGAGGAACGTAAGATGACATGGTAAAGTAACCCCATGGTGAATATGGATTTCTTACAACTTGTGTCCTGCGAGTCCTCTCGGCTTGTGAACTGTTTGCTTGTGTGCCGGCCTAAAAAGATAAATGCATGAAAAATGTTTATTGCATTGTATGTACATTGATGCATGTGGTATGTTCCAACCATCCATGTTTGATAGTGAGATCTAACTTAGAGCTGTAGACCGACTCGTAAGTGAGTAAGGATTGGTTAGTGACTCGTAGAAAGAGTCGTCCACAAATGATGTGATCGTGGAAAACACATAAGAATTATAAATAGAGAACAAAGATAGTTCAACATATGAATGTACTTAGTGAGAAGGTTACACGGGACTAGTGAACTCCCGTTAACGGTAAGAGATCCGAACCGAAACAATCCACGAAATCAATAGTGGAAAGTATAAAGAACCTCAATTAAGAGAACAAGAGAGTTCAAGTTGTGAACTCATGAGAAAAGTACAAAGAGTATAAGGGACCAATAAACTCCCTTTAAGAGACAGTTGACCTCCTATATGAGGATCCGACCCGTATGAGAAAACGAATAGAACGTAAAAGTATACGAAATGTTAGGGCAACCCTTAAATTGAGACACAAGAATTCAAGTAAATTCCCTAGTTCATTAGATGACATCGAGAGTGATGCTTCTAGACTAATATACAAAATATGTTATGACTCCGAAGAGGAGTATTTGGGAATGTGAGAAGTCCGGTAGAGATAGACGTTTGTGTAAGTAAGTGTAACACCCCAACCGCTAATCCTTCCATTATCCTCTAATCATTCCCATCATTACCTTACTCGCAGCGGAATACTCTACTTACTTACTCCCGGCGGGTGGTACAACGCGTTAGCCATCCAAGACCAACAAGCTACTACTACTTACAGTCACGGTCTGACGATTAGAATAACCGAATACATACTACTTACTCTACAATACCAAGTACTTACTTACATTTGATTACCGAGTATCCAAATTACACGAATTACATTCCAATGCGCTTCCCAAAAATCAGAGTTTATACACCTACTCCTTTCTATCCAATCATGAATTCATTATCCAAAAAGGTGTACCACGGGTACACCGGCTACTCAAAAAGACCTTAGCTCACTAGTAGAAAAAACAACCTATAATGTCGAGGCTAAAGTGACGGTTTTTAAGAAGACGTCACCTAAATTAATCTAGGGTGGCGGTTATATTTTAAACCGAAACTATAGGCTAAAAAATCAAAATATTGATGGCGCCGAAGGTACCGCGGGTAGTTTTAGTGCAGCTGAGGCGTCGGTCTCTAAATAAAATGTCACAATAGCTTATGTTTGAGTGTTGGTTTTTAAAAAACCGACGCTTTAGATATTTTTTTTTTAAAAAAAGAAAACTAAATTCTTCCGGCTTGCGCGTCTGTTTACATAAAAAGCCACACTAAAGACCTAGTAATTTTATTTTAATCTTTTCACTTTCCCAGCCAAAATCAGTCGCGCGCTCATTTTGTCCTTCCCCCGAGCAGTTCTACCATTTGCCAATTATTATTGATTAGGGTTTCCCTTTGGTATTTCTGCTGTCGTCACGCCTCTCGTTCTCCTCCTCTCTTTCTCTCTAAACACCAGATTGACAGTATGCTAGTGCATTTTTGTTGTCATCATCCCCATCATCGTAGATAAATTAATCACTCACCCACCGTCACGGTTTCCTTTTGCAATTTCCATGCTCTCACTTTCTCAAGTTCCGTTTTGTTTTTCCAAGACCGATTTATGTCTGTTTTTGCCTCCATCGTAGACAAGCTCTGCCCTCCGGTGACCATCGGCGAGCAGCAGTTCTGGCAACTCACGTATGTTCTGTCTTTTTGTTTAAAAACATTAAGTTTTGTGGTTCCTCAACTCCTTTTTCTCTGTAATATTTGCTTCATCAACACTTCTCCATTCAAGCCGGTTTATATATCTTATACTTGAGCTCTCTATAATTAAAATTACTTATCAGAAAAAATTGAAGGGTTTTGGAGTGTCAGCAACGATCGGCATAGTGCTGATAGGTGAAACAAATCAGATTAAAATTGGGTTATGTTCATTCGTTAGGGCAATTAGTACATTTAATTGGTTGTATATAGTACTTCTCTGATGGAACATTAGCAAATTTTCTCTCTGTTTTATGTCTGCTACTAAAATAGTTGACTTCTTGTATCGAGGTTAGAATAGACGTTATGGTGAGGACTGAGGTGAAGGGATCTTTCCACTGTGAGCTCAGTAGATATTTTCTTCTATAGCAATTCTTTCTTATTCTTATGTCAGTCATTAATCCCTTAAAAATTAGTTTGATATTTTCTTCTTTACTGAGGAACTCCAACATTGTGTTTTACTCCAGTTGACTAGATTGATCCTCTGCTGAACACTAGGAAGAATGATATCTACTATATAGAACAATTACTAATCTAGTTGTAGTGCGTAATTGAGTTTCTTTATAATTGTAGGCCAAAGTTCAAGAGAAGCTCTTGTTGGCTGAAGTAGCAGCAATGGCAAAAAGAGGTTCAATTGGCTCGGTCATATTGGACAACCAACTGCACATCAATGTATTTTTTGTTGTTTCTGAACTGCATACATGTAGAAACATCTTGACCACTTGTCACTGAGGCATGTGTTGTATCACAATGTGTCAGTGCTGTATCATTTAGTTCAGCTTTGCCATTCTTTTTTATGTAAAGGTGCAATCGAGATTTTTATTTGGCTTATTTTATGGTTGTGGAATGGCTACATATGATATTCAGATCACTAGATATGATCTGTATGGGCAGGTCAGAATTGAATCCTTTGCATTGTGAGATGAAAAAAATTGAGTCATAATTATCTGTGTCTGAACTAGTTATTGCACTATACCTCATATAATTTACAGTTATATGTATTCCTCCATATGCAGTTAGGATTACAGTTACTGCTATGTACTATTGGCTTGAACATTGTTGTTGCTTGGTAGCGCTCCTATTCCTTAGCATCCTTTTACCTTGTTGCTAATCTTTATACTCTGCGCATGCAGCGTCTACAATTCTAGTGGTATGTCTCCTTTATACAATTTCTTTTCCTTGTGATTGATTTATGTTGTTGTCTTGTTGGTAGACTAGACCAAATATTAGGGACTTTTTATGCTGAAGCGGTAAGAAGAATACCCTTATCACACTAGGCGTATCCTTTCAGCTACCCGCACCCCCACAGAATAATACAAATTTCATTTCTCTACTCATTCTCTCATGACTATATAAAATGCTTTTTGGCCAACTATCCGTACTCACTAAGGAGAATTTAATTTTCTTGAGACAGTGATCGTCAACATCGTGGGAGTTGGTATAACTTTTTGCATTTTCTTGTGACAGTACCTTTGCAGTTATAAATACTGCACTGCTGCATCTCGTACACCATATGGAATATGGGCTGAAAACATTAACCGGTAACACTAAATTATTGCTCAAGGTGAGAGTACAATTTTGACTAATTTACTTAAATAAAGCTTTGATAAGATTGATAGATGGACTCACTTTGCTGACTGATAATCCTATTTCATTTTTTCATTGCAATATCTTTCTTACAAACGGTCATGATGTTGGCCTTAGTTCAGCATGATGAATGAATATTTGGTTTGAATCGTTGTTAAGGATTTTAAGCTTAGGTATGCTACTTATGTTGTTGCAATGACCTGTTGGTTTTGATTTAATTTTTTGTGACAAACGCAGTGTATGAGCACAATCCTAGCAGCTTATGATCTGGTATCTCTAGTATATTTGCCTTGAATTTGAATCACCGTAATAGGGTAGGATATTGACATTATTTAATAGTGTTATAGTCTGGTTTTTTTGGATAGTTTTGAAGCTTGTTTTGCTCTTCATTAGTGAAGAGTTATTTTTCCAGCTTTTAAGGTCATGTTTAAAATCTGAAAATACCTTTTCATTTACCTTTTCCTCTTACAGTGTATGATCAGTTTATTGCTTCTAAACTGCTAACATTTGCTTTAGGTCAGTTTCTATTCAACGGATTAACCTGTTGTTATAGAGTGGTTAGCAGCTTCTGATTTGATTTCATTAGTATGTTTGTCTTGAATTTGAATTGCTAAAATAGGGTAGGATATTGGCAGTATTTCTTGTAGCTGGTTTTTTTTTTGGTCAGTTTTGAAGCTGTTTTTGCTCTTCATTAATGAAGAATCATGTTGTTTTAGACTTGCTATTTTTTCCAGCATTTAAGGTCTTGTTTAAAATCTGAAAACATCTCTTTCATTTGCCTTTACCTGTTGCAGTTTATGATCATTTTATTGCTTCTTAGATGCTAATATCTGCTTTAGTTAGATTTTGCTGCTGTTGTACATGTTTTTACAACAACACTTCAATTTATGGTCACTCTTATGCAATTATTTGTGCTATACTGTTTCTGCATTATTATTTCTGCTATACCAGTTTTTGACAGTGTCAAGTTATCTATTTTATTGCTTATTGTGACCTGTTTGACATACCTGGACTTGCAATGGTCGAAGGATGAAGATTTACTAATTTCAGTAGAAGTTGATAATTCTTGCATCATATAGGATGCTCTGAAAGTTTCAGTTCTTCAAATTGTAAATGAATATTGCCACTATGTCACAGGAGTTGCATGGGATTCGTTGGATTGAAGCCATTTTGGCTAATTGTTGTGCTGTCAATGTCATAACATTGTTCAACAAGGTAGAATACACTTCACTACTGATTCTGATGCCTACCACTAGCTTCACTACTGATTCTGATGCCTACCACTTGCTTCACTCAAGCTTCCTTTTCAGGTTCGTACAAATTTTCTCCAACATCTGCACCAGTGAATACTGCTTATGCATTTAGCAGAAAAGATTTTTCAAGGTACCTCATCCATTTTAATAGTCAATACTCATCCTGAACTAATTATGCATTTCTTCTTGGGGAAGGATATAGACTGTTTCTATAATTTGAGTGCACCACATTTTCCATGAACGGGGGTCGTCAAAGCATGAAAAAATATGTTGCCTTCAGTCCTCTCATCAGCCAATCCATCTAAAGTATGTAAATGTGTCATGTTTACTTTAAAAATAGATAAATGGACTATGTCACCTCAAGATATCTTATTCTAGTTTATGGGTAAACCAGTCCGCTTTACAACTTTCTGTTGCAACCAAGCCTGTAGTGGCAGTCCGCTTCTGCCCTTTAGCATCCAGTTTGGTGGGATCAAAATCAGGACAGAGAATTCTTGATGTTTTGTAGTATGATAAGTTACATAATCCATGTATGACCTGTAGTGCCAATGATTGCTTATTCTTTGTACTCAGCAAATGGGTTATTCAAGCTTCCTTACCGGCTGATCTTTGTTGTGGCAGTTGAACTCATTATACATCTACGACACAGAGAACGCAAACCCAATTGCAATTTTAGCTAGACTTCACTATGCTGCCTTAACGGATGTTGCCTGGTATACATTATGCGGGTGTTACCATGAATTTATGCAAGAATCGATTGTTTACTTGCTGCGTAGTAATGCTAGTGGTATCTTAGACCACTTAGGTAATGGCATATTGTGATAGTTTTTTTTGGTACTCAAATGTATAGTCATTTTGTTTCAGCTTGCCTCCGCAAAGAGGTGTTGTAATGTAGTTGGAGGTGTTGTAATGTAGTTGGCATTAACCACACAACTTATTTGAAAGCAAGTTTGTTAATTATGAAGCAATTCATATTGTATGGTAAGTGTACTATAATGAATGTTATGTTGCAGGTTGCATTGTACCGTAAACACTAAATATTATTGCCAGGTTGCAATGTACTGAATGTTATTTAGCAGGTTGAACATGACGGGGATACAATTAAAAAGAAAACTCTCCCTTAGGGGTTGGTTTTTAAAGGACCAACTCTTTAGCATTGTATTTTTTTTTTTGAAAATACATCTGTAGTGTTGGTTAAAATTTTAAAACAGACACCTAAGAATAGTCTAAGGTGTCAGTTTTTTGTTGAATATGACACCACAAACACTGATAGTTCCCTCATTGTCACAATCTAAAGCTTCGGTTTTATACATCCTGGAGCGTCGGTTTGAAAAACCCACTCCATAGTACATATCTGAAGCCTCACTTCAATAAACCGTCACCCCAGATATTCACCTGTAGTGTCAGCCTGCTGAGTGACGGTTTTAAAACCGACGCCTAAAGGGTTTTATAACCGACACTATAGATGTTTTTTCTACTAGTTTAGCCGTGTACAACTCGGTACACCGTCCAAACCTACTAACTATACCAAAAAGAATTACATCCTGTCCTTACTCTACCATCACGCCTCGCGGGTACCTGTAAGATAAAAACATTCCCCCTAGGGGATCAGCTTACGCTGAATATGATAACCGCATACCCCGCGTACTAGCGAGGGTACGCCAACTATTTGGTCGAGTACATGCGGTTCGTTTCTTTCATACATACATACATACTTCATACAATACAAATTCTATACATTCAATTCACAAGGCATACATACATACATACATTTAATACATGCATGGAAGACATTACAAGTCAACCGTTCATACTTACCGTCTACTCCCGCATTACGGAGATACAATTCTCCCTCAAACAGAAGTCATGTTGCTCATTACACACCGGGTTAATCGGGTGTTCAATACTCTTTACTCAAGGTCATGACTTACAATAGTCAAGACCGATACACATACAATACTTACTTCTTACTTACTTTACTCAAGTCAAGTCGGTATGACCTCCGGTCAGGGATTACTACATCCCACCACCGGGCTTTAGGGTGGCCCACTAATCCAGGATGCTACCCATTCAAGGGAATTGGTCCATGAAAAAGATTATAGCTAGGATTCGGATCCAACCTCTTGTGTTTCCTTATCCTCACGTGTGGCCGAAACTATATCGGACTTCTACTCATTCCATTTACTCATTACTCAGGTTAGGAGTTAGATTGTTAGGAATTAGTAGAAGTCAGTACTTCATTTCTATACATCCATACAATACACAAGTACTCATACCGTACACATACATTTCATTCTCATCCATTCATTTCATGAATTATACAAACTAAATGTTCAAGAGAATACAACAAGAACAATATAGTTCAAACACAGTTAAGTGCCATACAAGTCCGATTCGTGCAATTATCTTATTGGTGATCACATAAGCACACAAATCGGGGTAACCAAGTTAGGATACAGGGCATGAAGAAATCATACCGTTCACCGTCACAATGTACTACCGGGTTCCTTCGATGTTCAACTATTCGATTCCTATACATACATGAAGTAGTATGATCAATGATCTATTATTGATCTAACTTATTCCCTTCATCAATACTCCTTAGGTGTAATTACTACTCCTTTACATTCGTACTTGATTATTAAACCCATCCCTTTCTCATTATTACTTCTAAAACTTGCTTCCTTACTCATTTACTTATTTCCTTACCATTACTACTTCATTAATGGTGTATTACTACTTACATATGCATATATGTGTATAGGCATATATATACGTACATATGATTACTATAATCATATAATAAAGATATATTTTTTTTTACTCGACCGAACTTGCAAGTCCGGTCGCAAGTCCGGTCCATTCCAGTAGCTTTCATTACGGGGAAATTTTCTGGTCCGACCGAACTTGCATGTCCGGTCGCAAGTCCAGTCCATTCCAGAAGGTTTCAGACGGGAAAATTTTCTGGCTCGACCGAACTTGCAAGTCCGGTCACAAGTCCGGTCCATTCCAGAAGGTTTCAGACGGGAAAATTTTCTGGCTCGACCGAACTTGCAAGTCCGGTCGCAAGTCCGGTCCATTCTAGAAGGTTTCCGTCTTTGTGATTCTGGGCTCGACCGACCTTGCAAGTCCGGTCGAAAGTCCGGTCCGGCCCAGTACTTCAGTTTTAAAATCTGTTTTCAGTTGGTTTCTTTACCCATTGTTTCCCCAATCTTTACCAATACTCCCCCACATGATTTAGCACTAATAAAGCCCTCTAAATCACCCTAGTTCATCCACCAAACTTACTACTCAATTCCTACATTCACTTACACATGGTTCCTCACTTCTTTTCAACACTTATACTAGTTTCCATTTCACTTATTGCTACAGATTTTTGTTTTCCTTCTTATGCTATAGATTTTCACTCAAACTTCTATTCTCCATTACTCCCTCAACTAATGCTATTCCTAGCATTCAAAATACATTACTTAACATCCTATTTCTTCACATTACCTAAACCCTTTCCAATCTGTTTCAAGACACTAAACTACTCATTTTTAACCTCTCCAAATACACCTAGTTACTACCTAGGTTACTTCCTCCTCTTAAACACTTAAGTCCTCAAATTCCTAGATGAAATTTGACATAGTCTCCCCTATAATTCTTACTTTGCTCACACACTATTTCAGCTCATAATTGCTCATTCTCACAACCTGTTTATACCATGCATTATACTCACATTTCAACTTCACTACAATACAATAAATTCCTGCACATACACATTCAATACCCCATGTTTTCCCAAGCTTTTAAACATCATTTAAAAACTTCAAAACTGTTACATTATGATTCTTCATTATACTACAACATACTTACTACTCATTACTCAATACATTACTCATTTTTACTACTCAAAACTGTTACAATACACAATACAAAACTAGTTCAAGGTAAGAGTCTTTACCTTGTTCTTTCTAGTTTTCTTTCCTCGTTTCCTTTCTCTTCCTTTCCTCTCCTTTGTTCTCGGTCCCAATGAGGTTCACACACACCAAGTGCTACAACCCATATCACATACACAAATACTTAGAGAACTATCTTTGCCAACCTAGGGTTTATGTTTGTTTTAGGTTTAGAATAAAGCATTACCTTCCAATGGATGAATGGAGTGGTGGACAGCAACCAAGGAAAGATTCCAACACCCAAAATGGAGTCAAAATCGGCTAGAGCAAGAGACACCAAACAAGGGTTTAGTTGAATTTCGTTTTGCCCACCAGGGCTAGAAAAAGATAGGTTTTCGAGTATATTTTTACCTCAAAATGACAAGGAGGTGAAGGTGCTTCTAATGGTGGTACTCAAGCTCTAAATGCAGCACATCCATGGAGATGAAGTTGGTTGTTTTCGATTTTTGAAAGGAGGAAGGTGTTCTCCTTGGTGAGGGGATTCCAATGGTACAATTTTTGTTGAATTTGGACAAGGATTGAGCTAGAACAAAAAGAGAGAAGGTGGGAGCTCCATGGGGTTCATGAAATCGCCATTATCGGCTGAGAGGGAGGAGAAAAATCAGAAGGAAGGAGAAGGGAGTACGGTGGAGTGAGGAGAATGGAGGAGAGAGAGTGAGCAAGTGGTCCCCTTTTCTTTATGGTTTTGTCCTTATGTGTCTAATAGCAAATAAAGAAGGGAGGGAGGGCTAGTCAGCCGGCCACACCCATACACACACACACCAGATTTTTGCTTTTTATTTTCCAAGTGGACACACAAAGTTTGTTTATTTGCATTCTCACCCCATAACTCTCCGGTTTTGACAGTTTTACTAACCGGAACCCGCTTTCCGGAATTTCCTCGTTTAATTAATTTTATTGGTTCTAAAACTCCACTAATATTTATTAGTGACTATTTAGTTGACCAAAATTGTCACGAGTCTATTTGACCCGCTTAAAGTCACGTTTTCCAGGTTTCCTCGAAAAACGCGCTTTAAGGTTCGTTTATGCTTTTAACCCATTTTAAAGGTCCGTTTTCTTCGGGATTTGTTCCCTCATATTTATTTAAGTGTAATTAAGCCTTTAAAATTATAATTAGCCTAATTAATCACTGTTTTAATTACGGGGTATTTCAATCTACCCCCCTTAAGGAATTTGCCCTCAAAGTTGCTCAAGGTTTACGGTTTACT
This sequence comes from Limonium bicolor, assembly GCA_023374045.1. Lineage (NCBI taxonomy): Eukaryota > Viridiplantae > Streptophyta > Magnoliopsida > Caryophyllales > Plumbaginaceae > Limonium > Limonium bicolor. The sequence continues at coordinate 249,991,945 of CM041781.1, read as the reverse complement.
ATTTCTACTCATTTGGCAACCAATTGCCACACTGCATTCTACTACCACCTTACAAGGTGTTCACAGTTCTTACACTGCAAGCATACACAATTCAGATACCACACATCATACTCAATTCAAATACCGTACGCAGTGCACAATCCAATTCACACATTCCACAATACATTTCACAATACCATTCACATACCATACACATACCGTACTCCTTGTGCTACATACCGGATACTAACAGCACTCCCTTGTGCCCATAAATACAATTAGCACTACATGTGCCAACAAAATACAATTAGAATACATACATACTACGCAATGCTAACCCGAAGCAATGCAAAAGCGAAAAGGCTCTACCCCCCTTAAAAGGGGTACGCCCCGTACCCTCCATGCTATACGGATACTAGACATCTAGTCTGCAAGTAGATTTGGGTACTTCGCCTTCATGGCATCCTCTAATTCCCAAGTCACTTCCTCGACATCGTGGTTAGACCACAAGACCTTCACCATTCGTACAGATTTATGGCGAGTGTCTCTTGTCTTTGTATCAAGGATTCGTAATGGAGTCTCGACATATCTCATCGTCCGCTCTAGGGATAGATGTTCGGGTTCTAATACATGAGAGGGATCGGCTATGTATTTCTTGAGTTGTGATACATGAAAGACATCATGAACACGTCCCAATTCCTCAGGCAATGCTAGCCTATAAGCTACGGCTCCAATCCTCTCGGTTATGGTATACGGGCCTACAAATTTTGGGCTCAGTTTGCCTTTTTGGCCAAATCGAAAGACGCCTTTCATAGGTGAGACACGCAAGAACATTTGGTCGCCCACGACGAACTCAAGGTCACGTCGTCGCACATCCGCATAGGATTTCCGTCTATCTTGGGCTGCTTTCATATTTGCTCGGATTTGCTGAACTTCAGCTTGTACTTGTTCTAGATACTCCGGTCCTATGATGACCGCTTCACTTGACTCATCCCAACACAATGGGGTACGACAAGGTCTACCATACAAAGCTTGGAAGGGCGACATCTTAATCGAAGCATGCTAGCTATTGTTATACGAAAACTCGATAAGATGAAGCTTATCAATCTAGCTCCCTTGGAAGTCTAAGGCACATGCCCTAAGCATATCCTCTAGTGTTTGGATGGTCCTTTCTGTCTGACCGTCGGTCTGTGGGTGGAAGGCGGTGCTAAGCTTCAACTCAGTACCAAGCGCTTCCCGTGTTGCTCTCCAGTATCTTAAAAGAAATCTGGTGTCGCGGTCAGATACAATGGTTTTCGGGACTCCGTGGTGTCGGATGATCTCCTTATCGAATAGCTCCGCGAGCTTCGCCACCTTCAAGTGTCCTTCATCGGTATGAATCGGGCAACCTTGGTGAGACGATCGACTACCCAGATCATGTTGAGTCCTCCCCTAGCAGGTGGGAGTCCAACAACAAAATCCATAGAGATATCGTGGAATTTCCACTCCGGAATGGGCATGGATTGTACCATTCCTCCGGTCTTCGGTGCTCGAACTTCACCTTCTGGCATGTGAGACACCTCAGAACATACTCAGTCACGTCGGATTTCATTCTGACCACCAGAAGTACCTCTTCATGTCTTTGTACATCTTAGAGGCTCCCGGATGGACATGCAATGTCGAACAATGTGACTCTCGCAGAATGCGATCCCTTAGCTCAGCATTGCTTCGGGGGACGCATAATCTGCCATTCAATCGGATCAGACCATCTTCATGCAGTTTGAAGTCGTACTTTCGGTTCTCGAAGGTACCATCGGTGATTTTTTGTCTGATCTCTGTGAAGTAAGGGTCGCTCAACTGAGCGTCTCGCACCTCGTCAACCAAGCTAGAAGAAGCGAGTAGCGAATGAAGCGAGTGTGCTCGACGACTCAGGGCATCGGCTACAACGTTTGCCTTCCCTTCTTTATACTGGAGGTTGATGTCGTAATCTGAGAGAAACTCCATCCACCTCCTCTGTCGTAGATTCAATTCCTTCTGTGTGAATACATACTGTAAACTTTTGTGGTCGGAGTAGATGGTGATGCTTACCCCATAGAGATAGTGTCACCATATCTTCAAGGCGAAGACAATGGCTCCTAACTCTAAATCATGTGTCGGGTAATTCTCCTCATGCTTTTTCAGTTGGCGAGAGGCGTAAGCTACAACCTTGCCACGCTGCATGAGTACGCATCCCATTCCCTTGCCCGATGCATCAAAATAAACCTCAAATCCCTCTGTGCCCTCTGGAAGTGTGAGAATTGGCGCCGAGGTCAATGAGTCTTTTAGTCTCTGGAAGGATACCTCGTACTCGCTTGTCCATACAAACGGTGCATCTTTCTTCATCAGCGACGTCATAGGCTTAGCGACTTTTGAGAAGTCCTTTACAAACCTCCGGTAATAGCCGGCTAAACCAAGAAAGCTCTGGATGTCGGTAACAGTCTTAGGTCTAGGCCATGATCGCACTGCTTCGATTTTGGATGGATCTACTGAAATACCCGCGCTCGAGATGACATGACCGAGGAATGATACTGATCTAGCCAAAACTCATTTGGAGAACTTGCATACAGCTGGTTCTCGCACACTGTCTCAAGTACTCTTCTCAAGTGGTTTTCATGTTCTTCTGGTGACTTTGAATACACAAGGATGTCGTCAATGAATACTAATACTGAAGTGTCCAGCTGATCACTGAATAACCGATTCATTAGGTCCATGAATTTAGCTGGTGCGTTAGACAAACTGAATGGCATCACCGTGAATTCGTAGTGGCCATATCTTGTTTGGAATGTCGTTTTCTCAATGTCTTGCTCTTGATAGCAATTTGGTGGTATCCGGATCGGAGATCAATCTTAGAAAAGACCGAAGCTCCCTTTAACTGATCGAACAGGTCGTCGATGCGTGGTAATGGATATTTGTTCTTTACAGTGACCGCGTTCAATTTGCGGTAGTCGATGCAGAGGCGGAGGCTACCGTCCTTCTTCTTCACGAAGAGGACCGGTGCTCCCCAGGGTGATACGCTCGGGTGTATAAACCCTTTGTCGAGTAGATCACGTAGTTGCTCTTTAAGCTCTGTCATTTCTGTAGGTGCCATACGGTATGGTGCCCTAGCAATGGGACCAGTACCAGGTACAAGGTCGATTTCAAATTCTACTGCCCTCTGTGGTGGCATACCAGGTAGCTCTTTCGGAAATACATCAGGGAATTCTGAGACTACGGTCACATTATCACTGAATTCTGGATCTCTCTCCAGATCTTGCACATGGCATAAATACACTTCGTGTCCTTTTCTGAGCTCCCGGTACATTGCCATAGTGGAGATGACTGTGGTTGAAGGCTCCTTCAGTCTCTGGCGGTATGAAACAGTGACCCCACATGGACTCTTGAGCAGCAATCGGTGCTCGGCGCATAGGATTCTCCCTTGTGTCGCTCCAACCAGTTCATTCCAATTATCAAGTCGAATCCCAATCCGTTGAATTCGATGAAGGAGATGGGAAACGCTTCGCCTTTGATTTGAATTGTGGCGGTGCAGACTGGTTATCGTAAGTGGTTGGAACTGGTGTAATTAAAACAGTTGAGAAAGAAATTAATACTCAAAATATCCGTCGGGCTGCAAATAAAACCCGGTCGTAGTAGTATAGTAAGACAGAAGCGGCCGGGGTCAAACCGTGGGACTTATAGCGAGATAAAATAGTACCTAAGCTTGTCACAAAAGGGGGGAATTAATTGACTTGTTTTTGTAAAATTTAAATAGCAGAAAAGATAACTGAGTGAAAATAAATTAAATGGAACTCCGGGTTCAGGTTTATATAATCTGATTAATTATGCTATCTCTACCGGTTTAATATAATAGTTTGCAAAATTTCTGTTATTATCTTAAGGTTCGATGAAAACTCATAAGAACTCGTTTACCAGAAAATGCAAGGTCCGATGAAAACTCAAGCAAGCACTAGTAAACGGCAGTTAAATGTGAGGAATTATATTCTTGCAACTGAGTACTAACTTGTCCGATGAAAACAAGTTTCCTACAGTTTTACGGCTTAATTAACCTATCTGTTTGTCACCGATCAGATTTAAAACAGATTTAGTAAGTTTTTAATAAATCGATGAAATTTATTAAAAAGGGAGAGAGATAAACTTTAATCGTGACAAACTGTATTTATTTTAACCGGTAGAATATAGATTACATAATTAAACAAACCATAATTAAACCTTCCCCGGAGTAAATCCTCCTTAGCCTGACATATTAACTGGTAATATGACAGTCAGAGGTTGGACGTAATAATAATGCGAGAGGTGTGGATGGTGAATGGAGAAATGAAGAGAACGAAGAGTGGAGCGTGTACGTAGGATATTGTATGTGGAATGAGTGATTTGGAGTGTTGAGTTGTGGGGATCGAATGTGTGTTGTGGTGTACGGGAGAGAATGAATGGAAGAGAATGGTAGAATGTGGTGAGCGATGGTTTGTTTTCTGGTTGTCTCCGTACGTCCGTTTAAGGTTGCAGGTGCTGGGTTTATATAGAGGAAGAGAATAAGGTTAGAGGCAGATCTGGAGTGGAGGAAAGGATTGATTGCAGATTGATTGCAGACAGAGTTGGAGACAGACACGTGAGGGAATTAAGGTAGGCGCCTGATATCGTTCGGAGTAGATGGATATGGCGCCGAAAGGAAGAATCAATTGGGAAGACAGTCGGCTAAGAAAACCAGTCGCGATCTGGGAATTTACTCGCGTCTGCCCCTTGTCCGCCCTTTGTTACCCGGACATCTCTATGGAGTTGTCTTCTGTCCGGCCAAAAATCATCGGACAAGACACGGACAATTCCTTCACGTCCTGCCCATGTCCTGCCTTAATTGGGCGGACACAAATGCCCACGTCCGTCCTTGTTTGAGCGGACAAGACACGGACACAAGTCTTTGACTTGTGCGAACTTTGACCGGCTCTAGCTTCTTCGTTTGGACTCCGTTTTTCGAGCCGTTTGCGCCTATGCGTTCGTCTCTTTGTCTACTTTGCTCCTAGCTTGGTTTTCCTCATGTTTAACCAATAAATTTGTGAGATAACAATAAAACATAAACTAGAGGGAAACTAACCAAGGTGGAGAAATGAGCAAGAAAAGTGCTAATATAATATGTGAAATACACCTATAAAACATGCTCATTTGGACACTTATCACACCCCCACACTTATCTTTTTGCTTGTCCTCAAGCAAAACCATGTTCCCAAGTAAGTAGGGAATGCTCAATACTAACAAATATTATTATGAAGGGTAGGATAAAGAGGTGAACAGTTCATGATTTTTAACTTTTTGAGGAGTGTGATCCATCAACTGCTGGTGGCATAGGTGTGCTCAAGGTAAAATAAAATTAGAGTTTCGGGGTATGATCCAAGGTACTTCAATGCTTCTTTGTTTAGGTGACTCTGAGAACTTTTACCATGGCCAACTTCTCTCAAGAATGGGCATTGAGGAGAAAACAAAAGGAAAAATAGATCCATGCATTTGTTTCACTTTTGCATAAGGGATGAGAAGATAAAATGTAAGCATCAAGCTTTTGTATTTAAGAAATCTCAACTCTCTTTGTTGGTTACCAATGGTGTCTCGCAAGTCCCTTATTTATTATTATTTTTTTGACAGAGAAGCACCCCTTAGCAATCCCTAAGAGAGAAGACAGAAAGAAACCCTGAGCAATAAAATCCAACCATTGCAGATTATTTGGTCACACCGCATAAGAAAAATGCTCCTCAAAAGTAATCAAATGAAATTTTTTAAATTTGTACCATTTATCCCACAATTCATAATAGTATTTGTTTTTAAAGAAACAACCTACATTAGCAGGGTACATAATTTTTGAACAAATGCAAGATAAGCAGAGAGATTTAAACATTTAAAGCACAAAATGCCCTGAAAAGGGCTCTTCCCCCACACTTAAGCTCAAGCAATGCCCTCATTGCGTAGATGGAATTAAATTAATAGGGCACATCAAAAGGGAAAGAGTGTACTCCCCGAATTTCGTAGAGTGTGTAGAGCTCCCCCACACTTGAGTGAAGCTGTGGAATGACATGAAATGTACCTGTAAAGAAAATTCTACACAGCCAGACGAACTCAAGTAAAACCTGCATTTTATTATAACATATAAAAGGGAAATATAGTACAAAAGAGAAATCAAAATTAAATTAAAGGAAAGACAAAAAATAGATAGTGGGTTGCCTCCCACCAAGCTGCCCGGGTTTAACGTCTCTAGCTAGACGCATGTTCGTCATTATCCCGGATCATAAATGAAAGTTGACAATGGTAGCACCGGGAATAGGACATTGACAATAAGTAGGGCCGAACCACCTGGATCAAAACAAAGTATTACGGCAACAAATACAGTAGGAAAATACAAACTCCACAAAACCTGGTTTTGAAGGAGTTGTTTGTTGTCATTAATATTGGATTGAAAACCGGGTGTTGGTTGTATTGCTTCGTCAAACTGGAGAATGTAAACATTCTCCCTCTGTTGTTTAGCCGTATGGATGCAAGATGGTAGTGGTGGTGCTTACTCAGAGTCGAGGATGTAATTGTCCTCTCCTGGATCGAAAATGAAGGTGGAATTGTGCGTCAATTGGTGGGTTGGGCGGGCATTTTTTTCCTTTGGAGAAGGGTCCAGATTTTTCAATGGATGACCCTCGGTGCGAGGAGCAAAGTTGGATGGCTCCTCCTCCTCAAATTTGAGGACGTATATATCCTCATCTTTTTGAAGAGGCTCATAGGAAGAGCCCTGATTGATTTCAACTTCAGAGGGAGATGGCTCCTTGAAGTTGATATTGGTGTTTTGTTTGGATGTTCTGGCGGGAGCGAGCATTTCCTCCTCTTCATTTTTGAGGATGTAACTATCCTCATTTTCTGGATATAGCACAGAGAAGGAGGAAAAATAACGGTAATTGACTTTAGAGGGATGAGACTCCATGAAGTTGAGGTAGAAGTTGTCCTCTGATGGCTTGTCATCAAGCTCAAGCAGAAGGTTTGATACCGTTTGCTCAGGTTCGAACGGGGGTGGTGATATAGAGTAACTCAAATCCCCAGGTAGGTCGTCCACTATATGAACCAGTTTGCTCTCCGGTTGCTGTGATGTAAGGTCTAGTGGACCTTCCATCATTTCGTTTATCGCAACTAATTTGGCATAGAGCTTCAGTTGATTCATGTCGAGGTATTCTTCCTCAGCCTGCTGCTCCACTTCAGGGACCATTTCACTCTCGGGTTGTTGCTTCCTTTGAGCTAATGTGATGGGCTGGTCCATTACGTAGATTGCATTTGCATACTCTTTTGAATTTGGATTGGTTTGTGAGGGAAATTTACCAGGTGGCCTTTGTTGGGTAAGGAGTTGTTGAATCTGGGACTGCAAGGCTTTTTGGTCATTGCGCAGGGCTGCGACCTCCTCTTGCGTATCTCGGGACTTACCCATCACTGCCTTAAACATCTCTTGCATTTGAGACATTTCAGACTCAGGATTCGAAGGAGGTTGAGTTGGTCGACTCGAAGAAGCATCATTGCCATAAGGTTGTTGCTGATACTGCCTCTGGCCTCCTTGAAAATTAGACTGAGGTCTGTAATTTTGAGATGTTTGTAGGGTATGTGGGTTTTGGATATTTTCGGTGTTTGAGTAGCGAAGATTGGGTTGCCAAGGTTGCCTGTACCCTGAATTGTTGGTGAGGTAGTTTGCTTCCTCCGCTGCTTTTATTTCTTGTAGTTGGGGGCATTGTTCATAGTCATGAGGCCCACAACATTGCGTACAAGAAATAGTTGGAGATGATTGGGACAGAGGAGCATAGCCTGGAGGGATAGTAGATGATAGAGAAGTCATGACTTAGCTTGCTGGGGGTAGGAGTTCATAGCCATCTGCTCAACCACTTTCTGCAGAGTACTTACTTTTGTTGCCTGCTGAGCATTGCTCTCCATGAGTTGCTCATGGCTTTTCATGAGCTGGTCAAACTTTATCACTTTCCCCAACATGGTATAAACCTGGAGTGCCGCTCCTTGATCCACCGGAGGCCCAGTCTCTGATTTCTTCACAGAGAGACTCCATGCTATTCAGAAATTGTGCTCCTGGCTTTTTCAGAATGTCAGCCCCTAACGAGGACAGTACCATTGTTCTGCATGGACCGATCAAGCCTTTGTAGAACAATTGTGATACTTGTTCTTTCGTCAGACCATGGTGAGGACAAGTAAGTAGTAGTCCTTTGAAACGGTCCCAAGTTTCACAGATATTTTCCGACCCTGGCTGCTTGAAATTGTAGATTTCAGCAATCATTTCCAACGTTCGGCTCAGGGGCAGGAATTTGTCGTAGAACTTGGTGGCCATGTCATCCCAAGTTCCAATGGTACTTGGTGTCAGGCTATGATACCATTTGCTCGCACTTCCCGTCAGGCTGTGAGGGAATAATGACAGTCTTGCGTACTGGAGTACTGCGTCGGTCGCAGTTAGACTATTGGCATGCTGCAAGAACTTGGTAACGTGTAACAGAGCTTCGTCAGGATTGGTGCCATCAAACATGCCCAACTCCTTTACACATCGGATTTGATGATATGGCTTTAGCTTTTGCCACTCATCGTATTCGGATGGGCTAAGGTGAGGAAGGATGATGGCAGGCTGTTGTCCTAGATTAGACGGCCTGTTAATGTTTCGAACTGTCGCTGGTGAAATTGCCATGTCAGCTTCCGGGTCAGATTCTATCACTGTGGTGGTAATGTTTTGTTGAGTTCGGTTCTGCCTTAGGGTGCGCAGAAGGGTTCTCTCGATCTCTGGAATATAACCAACCGTGTGATTATTAATATTTCCGGGAGGCTGTGTGACCTGGTAAAAGGCATACACCACTCAAAACAGAGAAAAGAAACTCGTGATGTGAGAAAATAAAATGTTAGGAATTAGATGACAGAAATTTAATGTTAGTAGTTAGAGACAATGAAAATTAAATGACAAATTTTAAGGTTAGTAGTTAGTATACGGGAAATTTGAAGTTAGTAGTTAGAGACAGAAAATTAAGGACAATGGAAATTAAATGACTGAAAAATAAATGACAATAAAATTAAGATGTCAGAAGTCAGATGTCAGAAGTCAGATGTCCGAAGTTAGATGTCCGAAGTTAGATAACAACAATAATATAAACAGAATATTATAATATAACAGGTGAATTATCCGGGGCTTAGGGACTAGATTAAATCAAGTCCCCGGCAACGGCGCCATTTTGCAGACTGGTTATCGTAAGTGGTTGGAACTGGTGTAATTAAAACAGTTGAGAAAGAAATTAATACTCAAAATATCCGTCGGGCTGCAAATAAAACCCGGTCGCAGTAGTATAGTAAGACAGAAGCGGCCGGGGTCAAACCGTGGGACTTATAGCGAGATAAAATAGTACCTAAGCTTGTCACAAGAGGGGGGAATTAATTGACTTGTTTTTGTAAAAGTTAAATAGCAGAAAAGATAACTGAGTGAAAATAAATTAAATGGAACTCCGGGTTCAGGTTTATATAATCTGATTAATTATGCTATCTCTACCGGTTTAATATAATAGTTTGGCAAAATTCCTGTTATTATCTTAAGGTCCGATGAAAACTCATAAGAACTCGTTTACCAGAAAATGCAAGGTCCGATGAAAACTCAAGCAAGCACTAGTAAACGGCAGTTAAATGTGAGGAATTATATTCTTGCAACTGAGTACTAACTTGTCCGATGAAAACAAGTTTCCTACAGTTTTACGGCTTAATTAACCTATCTGTTTGTCACCGATCAGATTTAAAACAGATTTAGTAAGCTTTTTAATAAATCGATGAAATTTATTAAAAAGGGAGAGAGATAAACTTTAATCGTGACAAACTGTATTTATTTTAACCGGTAGAAATATAGATTACATAATTAAACAAACCATAATTAAACCTTCCTCGGAGTAAATCCTCCTTAGCCTGACATATTAACTGGTAATATGACAGTCAGAGGTTGGACGTAATAATAATGCGAGAGGTGTGGATGGTGAATGGAGAAATGAAGAGAACGAAGAGTGGAGCGTGTACGTAGGATATTGTATGTGGAATGAGTGATTTGGAGTGTTGAGTTGTGGGGATCGAATGTGTGTTGTGGTGTACGAGAGAGAATGAATGGAAGAGAATGGTAGAATGTGGTGAGCGATGGTTTGTTTTCTGGTTGTCTCCGTACGTCCGTTTAAGGTTGCAGGTGCTGGGTTTATATAGAGGAAGGGAATAAGGTTAGAGGCAGATCTGGAGTGGAGGAAAGGATTGATTGCAGATTGATTGCAGACAGACGCGTGAGGGAATTAAGGTAGGCGCCTGATATCGTTCGGAGTAGATGGATATGGCGCCGAAAGGAAGAATCAATTGGGAAGACAGTCGGCTAAGAAAACCAGTCACGATCTGGGAATTTACTCGCGTCTGCCCCTTGTCCGCCCTTTGTTACCCGGACATCTCTATGGAGTTGTCTTCTGTCCGGCCAAAAATCATCGGACAAGACATGGACAATTCCTTCACGTCCTGCCCATGTCCTGCCCACGTCCTGCCTTAATTGGGCGGACACAAATGCCCACGTCCGTCCTTGTTTGAGCGGACAAGACACGGACACAAGTCTTTGACTTGTGTGAACTTTGACCGGCTCTAGCTTCTTCGTTTGGACTCCGTTTTTTGAGCCGTTTGCGCCTATGCGTTCGTCTCTTTGTCTACTTTGCTCCTAGCTTGGTTTTCCTCATGTTTAACCAATAAATCTGTGAGATAACAATAAAACATAAACTAGAGGGAAACTAACCAAGGTGGAGAAATGAGCAAGAAAGTGCTAATATAATATGTGAAATACACCTATAAAACATGCTCATTTGGACACTTATCAGGCGGTGTGGTAATACTTTGTACATTTTACCTGCTCCTTCGACGGGTGAGTAACCAAGAAATTTGGTAGCTCATCTGCGTCTAGCCCCAACCTTGTAGCGAATGATGGCGATACAAAGGTGTGAGAGGCGCTGGAGTCGAATAATACTGAGGCTTCGATGCCGTTTACTGGGAATGTCAGGTTACCTTCGGTACCGAGTCCACAACCTATTGATTCATAAGATTATAAGTAAGGATGGTGGAACGCAAGTGGAATTTAATAACCAGCACTGCTTTTATTGAATAACCAACCATCATACATACTGTGTCTCTAATACACAATACTACTGGATTACATGCTACTACAAGATTAATACTTTCTAAAGGTAAGGTTCAGGCGTCCTGGTTTCATGTGTGTGGCATTGATTATTGCGGTGGTGCCGTATTCAACTTGATCTTCTGGATCCCGTGATACAGCAGCCTTGATTCTCCACCCATGATTAGGACATCTCCTGATCTCAATACCAATTTCTCTGCGAGGTCCACACGCTTCTGCTCGCTATACAAAAATACGGCGTCATCACCAATGGACCAAGACACTACGGGCACTCCTTGTTCAAGGGATTCCGTCGTCTCGTCCTTATCTTGGTGTAAGCCAAGTCGTCCTTCTTTCTCATAGAAGTTGACGATACATAAGTCTGCTTCAAGTGCAGGGATTGGTTCATCTTCACATTGTTGATTTCTACAGCTTGAGTGACAAGCGTTTGGTATTTAGGGGGTATTGCTGGAGGTGTTGCTCCGTCTCCTGCTCGCATCGTTTGGTATGTCTTGGTATAAGGGTTCCAATCCTTTCCCAAGCACATCATTTTCAGCTTCATTGTCGCTCCACCGGGGAATTCGGGTGTATAAAATCCTCCTGGACCCATTCCTAACTCGTTGCATCGTCGGATGATTGAGACTTGTGCTTCGGGTGTCAGATATCCTTTTAATAAGATCATACCTGGGCGGATGACCTGACACTGTTCGTTGTTTAAGTGGTGAGTGGCGATGTCGGTCTCTTCACGAGGTGAGTTCGAAGGTATTGGGTAACAGATAAGGAATTTCCCTAAGGTGGTAAATTATATCTAGAGTGAGTTCTAGGCTTACTAATTCATTTCATGCTCAATACATACTTCCATGTTACTTACTCATGCTCAATTTCATACTTCAAGTACTTACGCATTCATGCTTCCATTCATACAATTACTTTGATACTTAGACATGCTCTTCAAGGATTAAAGGTTACGGTAGTTACCTGGGCCGGACTTAGTCCCGGTCCCGTCACGATCAATGATGTGTAAGGCCGGCTGCCTCTGCGGTGCGCCCTTCTGCTGACCTCGGGACCCCTGCCCCTGTGAGGTGTGCTGGGCATGAGCATCGCCTGATGCAACCTCCTTGCCTTCACGCTGCTTGTAGCCCTGATAGTTGCCCTTGGGCTTCGAGTTTTCTGGGCATGCATTAGCACGGTGCCCTGGCTTCTGGCAAGTGTAGCAGTGGATCTCCCTTCCTTGGCAATCGGTGTCGGGATGATCCTTGTTGCAGTTTCGGCACACATAACTGCGGCCATCATTCTGGCCCTTGCCGTGGCCAAATCCAGAACCTATAGCTTCCAAGTTAGCGAGGTTCGGTATACTTACAATACTCCATATACATACTAATTCACAGGTGTACTAATTCAAATTTGGGTTCTTACCCTTGAAGGGCTGAGACCTCAGTGGCTTCGCTGCCACTGGTGCAGTGTAGGCAAGCTGTAATGGCTCAGCTGCCTTGCCCTTCTCAGCATGGGCACTGCCGTCTCCAGGGGTGTTCTTCTGATGGGAGTACTTCCCTTTCTTCTTCTTCCATGGTTTGGATTGGTTTTGGTCGTCGGAGGGGTTACCCTTGCTGCTCACCTTGCGCTTCAGCGCTTGCTCCTCATCTCTTAGCTGGCAGGTGATCTCAACTCGAGATGCAGCGTGGTAACACTCCTGAATTACTTAGGCATTAGGTTACACTTACATACGGGAATACTAATTCACATTACTCATGGCTTTTAAGGGTCAACGTTGTTTACCTGAAGGGAGGTAAACCGTGTGAATCCCATGCCATACCGGAGTCGATGGCTCAATCCGCCGTAGAAGCGGTCGACCAAGACTTGGCCAGTATACCCAAGGTCGGGTAGAAGTCTGAGAAGAGAGGTGAAGGTGCGGTAATATTCATCAACCGTCATCTTCTCTGTCATTTTTAGGGCATCGAGCTCAAGCCATTTCTTGGTCTTGACATGCTCGGATAATACTTAGATCGGAGGAGAGAGGTGAATGCTTCCCAACCGAATGCAGGGTCGGCTACGTGCTCGGCCTTAATGAGCTTCCACCAGTCCATAGCCGCGTCTTTCAGATAGTACGCAGCTATCCTCACTCGAACTCCAGCGGGAGTCTCAAGTGTCTCGAATGCCGTCTCCATCTCGGAGAGATAGGCCTCGAGCTTGGCGGGGTCACTCTCGCCTCTAAAGCATGGAGGTCGAAGGTCGGCGACGCCTTTACCCAATTTGTTTCACGGGGATGAGGCGGGTCGGGTTGTTGCTGTTGTTGTTGCTGTTGGTTTTGTTGTGTTGCTTGAACAGTGGTGATTACTTTCGGTAGCATCTGTGCTACCGTGGCGGCGACGATTTCAGCTATCGTCTGCACGCCTGGTCCCCCAGAGGCTTCGCCTCTAGTTCGGCCCCGGCCTCGTCCTGACATCTGAACAAGTGTGGATTACATTAGATATTATGGCACAATGACCGTGTGGTCTTGATTCAACAATGGTATCGTCTTTATAGACGTCAAGGGTATCCGTTATTGCTAACGGTAATTCCTAGTTAGGTTTCTAGTTCTCCATTGTAAAACGGTTTATAACCTAACTCGGTAATCACTACACTCGGTATTCTAATCATCAGAGCGAGACTTCGCTCTGATACCACTTTTTGTAACACCCCAACCACTAATCCTTCCATTATCCTCTAATCATTCCCATCATTACCTTGCTCGCAGCGGAATACTTACTTACTTACTCCCGGCGGGTGGTACAACGCCGTTAGCCATCCAAGACCAACAAGGCTACTACTACTTACAGTCACGGTCTGACGATTAGAATAACCGAATACATACTACTTACTTTACAATACCAAGTACTTACTTACATTTGATTACCGAGTATCCAAATTACACGAATTACATTCCAATGCTGCTTCCCAAAAATCAAGAGTTTATACACCTACTCCTTTCTATCCAATCATGAATTCATTATCCAAAAAGGTGTACCACATGGTACACCGGCTACTCAAAAAGACCTTAGCCGTGTACAACTCGGTACACCGTCCAAACCTACTAACTATACCAAAAAGAATTACATCTTGTCCTTACTCTACCATCACGCCTCGCGGGTACCTGTAAGATAAAAACATTCCCCCTAGGGGGTCAGCTTACGCTGAATATGATAACCGCATACCCCGCGTACTAGCAAGGGTACGCCAACTATTTGGTCGAGTACATGCGGTTCATTTCTTTCATACATACATACATGCTTCATACAATACAAATTCTATACATTCAATTCACAAGGCATACATACATACATTCAATACATGCATGGAAGACATTACAAGTCAACCGTTCATACTTACCGTCTACTCCCGCATTACGGAGATACAATTCTCCCTTCCAAACAGAAGTCATGTTAGCTTCATTACACACCCGGGTTAATCGGGTGTTCAATACTCTTTTACTCAAGGTCAATGACTTACAATAGTCAAGACCGATACATATACAATACTTACTTCTTACTTACTTTACTCAAGTCAAGTCGGTATAACCTCCAGTCAGGGATTACTACATCCCACCACCGGGCTTTAGGGTGGCCCACTAATCCAGGATGCTACCCATTCAAGGGAATTGGTCCATGGAAAAGATTACAGCCAGGATTCGGATCCAACCTCTTGTGTTTCCTTATCCTCACGTGTGGCCGAAACTATATCGGACTTCTACTCATTCCATTTACTCATTACTCAGGTTAGGAGTTAGATTGTTAGGAATTAGTAGAAGTCAGTACTTCATTTCTTTACATCCATACAATACACAAGTACTCATACCGTACACATACATTTCATTCTCATCCATTCATTTCATGAATTATACAAACTAAATGTTCAAGAGAACAATATAGTTCAAACACAGTTAAGTGTCATATAAGTCCGATTCGTGCAATTATCTTATTGGTGATCACATAAGCACACAAATCGGGGTAACCAAGTTAGGATACAGGGCATGAAGAAATCATACCGTTCACCGTCGCAATGTACTACCGGGTTCCTTCGATGTTCAACTATTCGATTCCTATACATACATGAAGTAGTATGATCAATGATCTATTATTGATCTAACTTATTCCCTTCATCAATACTCCTTAGGTGTAATTACTACTCCTTTACATTCATACTTGATTATTAAACCCATCCCTTTCTCATTATTACTTCTAAAACTTGCTTCCTTACTCATTTACTTATTTCCTTACCATTACTACTTCATTAATGGTGTATTACTACTTACATATGCATATATGTGTATAGGCATATATATACGTACATATGATTACTATAATCATATATATATATATATATATATATATATTATTACTCGACCGAACTTGCATGTCCGGTCGCAAGTCCGGTCCATTCCAGAAAGTTTCAGACGGGAAAAGTTTCTGGCTCGACCGAACTTGCAAGTCCGGTCGCAAGTCCGGTCCATTCCAGAGGGTTTCAGACGGGAAATTTTCTGGCTCGACCGAACTTGCAAGTCCGGTCCACTCTAGAAGGTTTCCGTCTTTGTGATTCTGGGCTCGACCGACCTTGCAAGTCCGGTCGCAAGTCCGGTCCGGCCCAGTACTTCAGTTTTAAAATCTGTTTTCAGTTGGTTTCTTTACCCATTGTTTCCCCAATCTTTACCAATACTTCCCCACATGATTTAGCACTAATAAAGCCCTCTAAATCACCCTAGTTCATCCACCAAACTTACTACTAAATTCCTACATTCACTTACACATGGTTCCTCACTTCTTTTCAACACTTATACTAGTTTCCATTTCACTTATTGCTACAGATTTTTGTTTTCCTTCTTATGCTACAGATTTTCACTCAAACTTCTATTCTCCATTACTCCCTCAACTAATGCTATTCCTAGCATTCAAAATACATTACTTAACATCCTATTTCTTCACATTACCTAAACCCTTTCCAATCTATTTCAAGACACTAAACTACTCATTTTTAACCTCTCCAAATACACCTAGTTACTACCTAGGTTACTTCCTCCTCTTAAACACTTAAGTCCTCAAATTCCTAGATGAAATTTGACATAGTCTCCCCTATAATTCTTACATTGCTCACACACTATTTCAGCTCATAATTGCTCATTCTCACAACCTGTTTATACCATGCATTATACTCACATTTCAACTTCACTACAATACAATAAATTCCTGCACATACACATTCAATACCCCATGTTTTCCCAAGCTTTTAAACATCATTTAAAAACTTCAAAACTGTTACATTATGATTCCTCATTATACTACAACATACTTACTACTCATTACTCAATACATTACTCATTTTTACTACTCAAAACTGTTACAATACACAATACAAAACTAGTTCAAGGTAAGAGTCTTTACCTTGTTCTTTCTAGTTTTCTTTCCTCCTTTCCTTTCTCTTCCTTTCCTCTCCTTTGTTCTCGGTCCCAATGAGGTTCACACACACCAAGTGCTACAGCCCATATCACATACACAAATACTTAGAGAACTATCTTTGCCAACCTATGGTTTATGTTTGTTTTAGGTTTAGAATAAAGCATTACCTTCCAATGGATGAATAGAGTGGTGGACAGCAATCAAGGAAAGATTCCAACACCCAAAATGGAGTCAAAATCGGCTAGAGCAAGAGACACCAAACAAGGGTTTAGTTGAATTTCGTTTTGCCCACCAGGGCTAGAAAAAGATAGGTTTTTGAGTATATTTTACCTCAAAATGACAAGGAGGTGAAGGTGCTTCTAATGGTGGTACTCAAGCTCTAAATGCAGCACATCCATGGAGATGAAGTTGGTTGTTTTCGATTTTTGAAAGGAGGAAGGTGTTCTCCTTGGTGAGGGGATTCCAATGGTACAATTTTTGTTGAATTTGGACAAGGATTGAGCTAGAACAAAAAGAGAGAAGGTGGGAGCTCCATGGGGTTCATGAAATCGCCATTATCGGCTGAGAGGGAGGAGAAAAATCAGAAGGAAGGAGAAGGGAGTACGGTGGAGTGAGGAGAATGGAGGAGAGAGAGTGAGCAAGTGGTCCCCTTTTCTTTATGGTTTTGTCCTTATGTGTCTAATAGCAAATAAAGAAGGGAGGGAGGGATAGTCTGCCGGCCACACCCATACACACACACACCAGATTTTTGCTTTTTATTTTCCAAGTGGACACACAAAGTTTGTTTATTTGCATTCTCACCCCACAACTCTCCGATTTTGACAGTTTTACTAACCGGAACCCGCTTTCCGGAATTTCCTCGTTTAATTAATTTTATTGGTTCTAAAACTCCACTAATATTTATTAGTGACTATTTAGTTGACCAAAATTGTCACGAGTCTATTTGACCCGCTTAAAGTCACGTTTTCCCGGTTTCCTCGAAAAACGCGCTTTAAGGTTCGTTTATGCTTTAAACCCATTTTAAAGGTCCGTTTTATTCGGGATTTGTTCCCTCATATTTATTTAAGTGTAATTAAGCCTTTAAAATTATAATTAGCCTAATTAATCACTGTTTTTAATTACGGGGTATTTCAGTAAGGAACTAAGAGAGTAGTTTCGGTAGCTAGTTGAGCCTTCCCACCATGCTAGACCCAGTGTAGGGTCGAAACCGGGGAAGTAAGACTAGGCTTGAAAGCCCGGTGGTGAGTCTTGTGTATGACTCTGCCCGGAGGCCATGTGTATTGGCTTAAGTATTATTTAAGAGAAGAGTAATTGAGGAAGTAAGATTGAGGCATGTATGCCTGCAGAATTAAGAGAACAAGAAAGGTATCCGAAAAGGATGGATAAGACATTGAACAATTAGAATGATACATTGTTGAGGTAGAAACCCTCAAGCCTAAAAAGTAAGAAATGTAAACTAAGTAACTTAATGTGTTAGTTTGTGGTTGTATTCTTAGTTTGAATACCTGTATGGATGCGGGCATGATGTATGTTTACTGCATTTCATGTTTTGATTTAAATAAAATCAATCGCATGTTAAGATGAGAATTAGTTGAGTGTGGCCCGGTAGTAACGGGTTGCACGACTTCCATACCAGCAAAGGTGTTGAGCCCCTTTGGGGCCACCCGTTACTTTTCAGGTACACCGAAGATGACTACCGTTCAAGAGTAGGACGGGGAATGCTACGGCATGGGTGGTAGTAGATTTAACCATATTGTAATTATTGTAATCATGTAAGACCGAAGTTGTATCGACATTTGGATTGTAATAGAAACTCGGTATAGCTTGTGATGTATGAGACTCGGTTAGAAATGAAAGGAGTTTGAATTGTAATGTGTAGAGTACTTGGTTATTCCGGTCCATCAGACCAATGTTGTATTGAGATAGGCCTTGTTAGCCACGTGGTTGGCTAACGACATTGTTTCACCCGCCGGTTTTATTAGATTATCCGCTGCAATTGTATTGATTAATGAGGTGATTATGTGATAATGATGGGATTTGCGGTAGGGGTGTTACATATACTGTGAACTATGTTTACTAATAAGTAGGGGTATTTTGGTCTCAAAACATTTTAGATTAGTAATTTTTGGGCATGTAAATTAAACCCTAGTGGTAAAGTATCCTCCAACTCGTTTTAACCGATGATATGAGTTAGGGCAGACATATTCTACTTAACCTTCTTTAAAATGTTTGGTTTACCTTTGTGTGCATCGCTTCCAAAGTAAAAGGCTATCTCAAATTTTTCAAGCATAACACCACTTATGTGAAACTTTCATATTTGTGTAGGATAACACAATTTGCAGAAAACTGAGAGCATAAGGAGTAGTTCTACAATATGTCTAAACATTCCCAGTTGGTATTACAAACATGCAATGTATTGTTTGCAAATTTGCATGACTAATGTGCTATGGTGGTGTAGTGAAATACCCCTAAATTAATCTAAATTAATTTAGGGGATTTCTTTTACTAAAACCCTTAATAATATTATTAAACATCAAATTATTATATGGTATTATTTTAAAAATTATTTAGGGGACTTCTTATATTAAATTCTCAATAATAATACAATTTAAATTAATTTATTATACGGTATTATGAATTTAATAACAAGATTTATAAGTCAATAAATCTTGGAAAAATTCCTAGACACTCCAATTATATTGTAAAGATTTTAGAAATATTTGGAGCATTGATTTGTAGCATAAAAGTCAATATAAAATTCTAGAAACCCTAAAGCTTCTTAAGCCTTGCTAGGGTTGACTTTTTGAGAATGGTCAAACCATCCCATGAAACCTATACCAATAAAAAGGTTATGGAAAACCAAGAAGATTGATAAAAAGAACGTCGGAAACGGATCATCCTAGCCAAATTATGATAGAATGAAGTTTAGAGTCAAAAATTTGAGAACTGCCACGTGTCAAGCTCACACAGCTCGCCGGAACTGAGCACAAAAATCGGCTAAGTCCCTAACCTCCACCAGTATTTTTGCCCTAACTTGTGACGGCCGTATCTCACTCATCCTTTCGAATTTTCCAGTGCCGTCTTCTTCATTCTCTTCTCCTTAATCCCCTCTTTACAACCATAGCTCACGCTTGACCTAAATCTTTCTACATCCACCGGACAATCAATCCAAAGTTGCCTCCCTGCAAAGCCGTAACCCAGAATTCCAAATTGTTCTGAAATCAGGTAAACTTCGTCTCGCCATAACTTCTTCCTTTCTTAACCAAATTTCATGTTATTTAGCTTGTTTTGAAGATCTCAAATCCCTCTACAATTTTCATGTTAACGACCAAGGCTGATTCGCAACCATTTGGAAGAGCGAGGTGCCTAAAGTTCATGGTTCGT
>CM041781.1:249950503-249971483 GCA_023374045.1 Limonium bicolor | reverse complement strand
AGGGCATTGCTTGAGCTTAAGTGTGGGGGAAGAGCCCTTTTCAGGGCATTTTGTGCTTTAAATGTTTAAATCTCTCTGCTTATCTTGCATTTGTTCAAAAATTATGTACCCTGCTAATGTAGGTTGTTTCTTTAAAAACAAATACTATTATGAATTGTGGGATAAATGGTACAAATTTAAAAAATTTCATTTGATTACTTTTGAGGAGCATTTTTCTTATGCGGTGTGACCAAATAATCTGCAATGGTTGGATTTTATTGCTCAGGGTTTCTTTCTGTCTTCTCTCTTAGGGATTGCTAAGGGGTGCTTCTCTGTCAAAAAAATAATAATAAATAAGGGACTTGCGAGACACCATTGGTAACCAACAAAGAGAGTTGAGATTTCTTAAATACAAAAGCTTGATGCTTACATTTTATCTTCTCATCCCTTATGCAAAAGTGAAACAAATGCATGGATCTATTTTTCCTTTTGTTTTCTCCTCAATGCCCATTCTTGAGAGAAGTTGGCCATGGTAAAAGTTCTCAGAGTCACCTAAACAAAGAAGCATTGAAGTACCTTGGATCATACCCCGAAACTCTAATTTTATTTTACCTTGAGCACACCTATGCCACCAGCAGTTGATGGATCACACTCCTCAAAAAGTTAAAAATCATGAACTGTTCACCTCTTTATCCTACCCTTCATAATAATATTTGTTAGTATTGAGCATTCCCTACTTACTTGGGAACATGGTTTTGCTTGAGGACAAGCAAAAAGATAAGTGTGGGGGTGTGATAAGTGTCCAAATGAGCATGTTTTATAGGTGTATTTCACATATTATATTAGCACTTTTCTTGCTCATTTCTCCACCTTGGTTAGTTTCCCTCTAGTTTATGTTTTATTGTTATCTCACAAATTTATTGGTTAAACATGAGGAAAACCAAGCTAGGAGCAAAGTAGACAAAGAGACGAACGCATAGGCGCAAACGGCTCGAAAAACGGAGTCCAAACGAAGAAGCTAGAGCCGGTCAAAGTTCGCACAAGTCAAAGACTTGTGTCCGTGTCTTGTCCGCTCAAACAAGGACGGACGTGGGCATTTGTGTCCGCCCAATTAAGGCAGGACATGGGCAGGACGTGAAGGAATTGTCCGTGTCTTGTCCGATGATTTTTGGCCGGACAGAAGACAACTCCATAGAGATGTCCGGGTAACAAAGGGCGGACAAGGGGCAGACGCGAGTAAATTCCCAGATCGCGACTGGTTTTCTTAGCCGACTGTCTTCCCAATTGATTCTTCCTTTCGGCGCCATATCCATCTACTCCGAACGATATCAGGCGCCTACCTTAATTCCCTCACGTGTCTGTCTCCAACTCTGTCTGCAATCAATCCTTTCCTCCACTCCAGATCTGCCTCTAACCTTATTCCCTTCCTCTATATAAACCCAGCACCTGCAACCTTAAACGGACGTACGGAGACAACCAGAAAACAAACCATCGCTCACCACATTCTACCATTCTCTTCCATTCATTCTCTCCCGTACACCACAACACACATTCGATCCCCACAACTCAACACTCCAAATCACTCATTCCACATACAATATCCTACGTACACGCTCCACTCTTCGTTCTCTTCATTTCTCCATTCACCATCCACACCTCTCGCATTATTATTACGTCCAACCTCTGACTGTCATATTACCAGTTAATATGTCAGGCTAAGGAGGATTTACTCCGGGGAAGGTTTAATTATGGTTTGTTTAATTATGTAATCTATATTTCTACCGGTTAAAATAAATACAGTTTGTCACGATTAAAGTTTATCTCTCTCCCTTTTTAATAAATTTCATCGATTTATTAAAAACTTACTAAATCTGTTTTAAATCTGATCGGTGACAAACAGATAGGTTAATTAAGCCGTAAAACTGTAGGAAACTTGTTTTCATCGGACAAGTTAGTACTCAGTTGCAAGAATATAATTCCTCACATTTAACTGCCGTTTACTAGTGCTTGCTTGAGTTTTCATCGGACCTTGCATTTTCTGGTAAACGAGTTCTTATGAGTTTTCATCGAACCTTAAGATAATAACAGAAATTTTGTCAAACTATTATATTAAACCGGTAGAGATAGCATAATTAATCAGATTATATAAACCTGAACCCGGAGTTCCATTTAATTTATTTTCACTCAGTTATCTTTTCTGCTATTTAAATTTTACAAAAACAAGTCAATTAATTCCCCCCTTTTGTGACAAGCTTAGGTACTATTTTATCTCGCTATAAGTCCCACGGTTTGACCCCGGCCGCTTCTGTCTTACTATACTACTGCGACCGGGTTTTATTTGCAGCCCGACGGATATTTTGAGTATTAATTTCTTTCTCAACTGTTTTAATTACACCAGTTCCAACCACTTACGATAACCAGTCTGCACCGCCACAATTCAAATCAAAGGCGAAGCGTTTCCCATCTCCTTCATCGAATTCAACGGATTAGGATTCGACTTGATAATTGGAATGAACTGGTTGGAGCGGCACAAGGAGAGAATCCTATGCGCCGAGCACCGATTGCTGCTCAAGAGTCCATGTGGGGTCACTGTTTCATACCGCCAGAGACTGAAGGAGCCTTCAACCACAGTCATCTCCGCTATGGCAATGTACCGGGAGCTCAGAAAAGGACACGAAGTGTATTTATGCCATGTGCAAGATCTGGAGAGAGATCCAGAATTCAGTGATGATGTGACTGTAGTCTCAGAATTCCCTGATGTATTTCCGAAAGAGCTACCTGGTATGCCACCACAGAGGGCAGTAGAATTTGAAATCGACCTTGTACCTGGTACTGGTCTCATTGCTAGGGCACCATACCGTATGGCACCTACAGAAATGACAGAGCTTAAAGAGCAACTACGTGATCTACTCGACAAAGGGTTTATACACCCGAGCGTATCACCCTGGGGAGCACCGGTCCTCTTCGTGAAGAAGAAGGACGGTAGCCTCCGCCTCTGCATCGACTACCGCAAATTGAACGCGGTCACTGTAAAGAACAAATATCCATTACCACGCATCGACGACCTGTTCGATCAGTTAAAGGGAGCTTCGGTCTTTTCTAAGATTGATCTCCGATCCGGATACCACCAAATTGCTATCAAAGAGCAAGACATTGAGAAAACGACATTCCAAACAAGATATGGCCACTACGAATTCACGGTGATGCCATTCAGTTTGTCTAACGCACCAGCTAAATTCATGGACCTAATGAATCGGTTATTCAGTGATCAGCTGGACACTTCAGTATTAGTATTCATTGACGACATCCTTGTGTATTCAAAGTCACCAGAAGAACATGAAAACCACTTGAGAAGAGTACTTGAGACAGTGTGCGAGAACCAGCTGTATGCGAAGTTCTCCAAATGCGAGTTTTGGCTAGATCAGGTATCATTCCTCGGTCATGTCATCTCGAGCGCGGGTATTTCAGTAGATCCATCCAAAATCGAAGCAGTGCGATCATGGCCTAGACCTAAGACTGTTACCGACATCCAGAGCTTTCTTGGTTTAGCCGGCTATTACCGGAGGTTTGTAAAGGACTTCTCAAAAGTCGCTAAGCCCATGACGTCGCTGATGAAGAAAGATGCACCGTTTGTATGGACAAGCGAGGTATCCTTCCAGAGACTAAAAGACTCATTGACCTCGGCGCCAATTCTCACACTTCCAGAGGGCATAGAGGGATTTGAGGTTTATTTTGATGCATCGGGCAAGGGAATGGGATGCGTACTCATGCAGCGTGGCAAGGTTGTAGCTTACGCCTCTCGCCAACTGAAAAAGCATGAGGAGAATTACCCGACACATGATCTAGAGTTAGGAGCCATTGTCTTCGCCTTGAAGATATGGTGACACTATCTCTATGGGGTAAGCATCACCATCTACTCCGACCACAAAAGTTTACAGTATGTATTCACACAGAAGGAATTGAATCTACGACAGAGGAGGTGGATGGAGTTTCTCTCAGATTACGACATCAACCTCCAGTATAAAGAAGGGAAGGCAAACGTTGTAGCCGATGCCCTGAGTCGTCGAGCACACTCGCTTCATTCGCTACTCGCTTCTTCTAGCTTGGTTGACGAGGTGCGAGACGCTCAGTTGAGCGACCCTTACTTCACAGAGATCAGACAAAAAAATCACCGATGTATGCCCCTCTCCCACCAAACACCGATACCTTGAGAACCGAAAGTACGACTTCAAACTGCATGAAGATGGTCTGATCCGATTGAATGGCAGATTATGCGTCCCCCGAAGCAATGCTGAGCTAAGGGATCGCATTCTGCGAGAGTCACATTGTTCGACATTGCATGTCCATCCGGGAGCCTCTAAGATGTACAAAGACATGAAGAGGTACTTCTGGTGGTCAGAAATGAAATCCGACGTGACTGAGTATGTTCTGAGGTGTCTCACATGCCAGAAGGTGAAGTTCGAGCACCGAAGACCGGGAGGAATGGTACAATCCATGCCCATTCCGGAGTGGAAATTCCACGATATCTCTATGGATTTTGTTGTTGGACTCCCACCTGCTAGGGGAGGACTCAACATGATCTGGGTAGTAGTCGATCGTCTCACCAAGGTTGCCCGATTCATACCGATGAAGGACACCTGGAAGGTGGCGAAGCTCGCGGAGCTATTCGATAAGGAGATCATCCGACACCACGGAGTCCCGAAAACCATTGTATCTGACCGCGACACCAGATTTCTTTTAAGATACTGGAGAGCAACACGGGAAGCGCTTGGTACTGAGTTGAAGCTTAGCACCGCCTTCCACCCACAGACCGACGGTCAGACAGAAAGGACCATCCAAACACTAGAGGATATGCTTAGGGCATGTGCCTTAGACTTCCAAGGGAGCTGGATTGATAAGCTTCATCTTATCGAGTTTTCGTATAACAATAGCTATCATGCTTCGATTAAGATGTCGCCCTTCCAAGCTTTGTATGGTAGACCTTGCCGTACCCCATTGTGTTGGGATGAGTCAAGTGAAGCGGTCATCATAGGACCGGAGTATCTAGAACAGTACAAGCTGAAGTTCAGCAAATCCGAGCAAATATGAAAGCAGCCCAAGATAGACGGAAATCCTATGCGGATGTGCGACGACGTGACCTTGAGTTCGTCGTGGGCGACCAATGTTCTTGCGTGTCTCACCTATGAAAGGCGTCTTCGATTTGGCCAAAAAGGCAAACTGAGCCCAAAATTTGTAGGCCCGTATACCATAACCGAGAGGATTGGAGCCGTAGCTTATAGGCTAGCATTGCCTGAGGAATTGGGACGTGTTCATGATGTCTTTCATGTATCACAACTCAAGAAATACATAGCCGATCCCTCTCATGTATTAGAACCCGAACATCTATCCCTAGAGCGGACGATGAGATATGTCGAGACTCCATTACGAATCCTTGATACAAAGACAAGAGACACTCGCCATAAATCTGTACGAATGGTGAAGGTCTTGTGGTCTAACCACGATGTCGAGGAAGTGACTTGGGAATTAGAGGATGCCATGAAGGCGAAGTACCCAAATCTACTTGCAGACTAGATGTCTAGTATCCGTATAGCATGGAGGGTACGGGGCGTACCCCTTTAAGGGGGGTAGAGCCTTTTCGCTGTTGCATTGCTTCGGGTTAGCATTGCGTAGTATGTATGTATTCTAATTGTATTTTGTTGGCACATGTAGTGCTAATTGTATTTATGGGCACAAGGGAGTGCTGGTAGTATCCGGTATGTAGCACAAGGAGTACGGTATGTGTATGGTATGTGAATGGTATTGTGAATGTATTGTGGAATGTGTGAATTGGATTGTGCACTGCGTACGGATTTGAATTGAGTATGATGTGTGGTATCTGAATTGTGTATGCTTGCAGTGTAAGAACTGTGAACACCTTGTAAGGTGGTAGTAGAATGCAGTGTGGCAATTGGTTGCCAAATGAGTAGAAATAGTAAACCGTAAACCTTGAGCAACTTTGAGGGCAAATTCCTAAGGGGGTAGATTGAAATACCCGTAATTAAAACAGTGATTAATTAGGCTAATTATAATTTTAAAGGCTTAATTACACTTAAATAAATATGAGGGAACAAATCCCGAAGAAAACGGACCTTTAAATGGGTTAAAAGCATAAACGAACCTTAAAGCGCGTTTTTCGAGAGGAAACCGGGAAAACGTGACTTTAAGGGGTCAAATCAAATAGACTCGTGACAATTTGGTCAACTAAATAGTCACTAATAAATATTAGTGGAGTTTTAGAACCAATAAAATTAATTAAACGAGGAAATTCCGGAAAGCAGGTTCCGGTTAGTAAAACTGTCAAAACCGGAGAGTTATGGGGTGAGAATGCAAATAAACAAACTTTGTGTGTCCATTGGAAAATAAAAAGCAAAATCTGGGTGTGTGTGTGTGTGTATGGGTGTGGCCGGCTGACTAGCCCTCCCTCCCTTCTTTATTTGCTATTAGACACATAAGGACAAAACCATAAAGAAAAGGGGACCACTTGCTCACTCTCTCTCCTCCATTCTCCTCACTCCACCGTACTCCCTTCTCCTTCCTTCTAGGGATGGCAATGGGTCCGCGGGTACCCATTTCACCCGGTCACCCGACCCGCTTAACCGGGTGAAAAACCCGCATAAACGGGTGAAAAGCGGGTGACGGGTGGAACGGGTACGGGTGCGGGTCGGGTGACGGGTGAACATTTTCATCCATCACCCGACCCGCTCACCCGCATAGATTATATATATATATATATATATATATATTATGTTAAACTGTTACTTATTATTCATTCTCCTTCACTCATGATTTTTGTAACCTTAACTAGTGAACAAGGAACATTCATGCTCTGGGTGACTGCGGCATTCTTTATTCTCACCACTCTCGGTAATTTTACAGCCCTAGCATACTTGCTCTACGCAGTTTTTAATTATCTTCACTGAAGGTAATTGTAACCCTAACTGGCAAACATGGAACAAAGATGCTTTGTGCCTCTATTTTTCTTTCTTCACTCTCGGTAATTTTGAAACCCTAACTGAAAACAAATAACTTACATGCTCTACGAAGTTTTTCATTCTCTTCACTGAAGGTAATTTCGCAATCCTAACTGGCGAACATTGATCATACATGCTCTGCGCCTCTATTTTCTCTCTTCACTCATGGTAATTTTGCAACCATAATTGGCGAACATGAAACGTACATGCTCTGTGCAATATTTCCTTATTTTCTCTGAAGTAAATTTCACAATCCTAACTGGCGAACATAGAACATACATGCTTTGTGTCTCTATTTTCTCTCCACTCACAGTAATTTGCAAACCTTAGTGGCGAACAAGGAAAAAGAAAAACAAACGGGTAAATGGGTAAACGGGTTCACCCGCTTCACCGCGGGTGACGGTGGGTGAAACGGGTGATGGGTGATACATAACGGGTGACGGGTCGGGTACGGGTGGAGCGGATGAAGTCGGGTGACGGGTGCGGGTGATGGTCCACCCGACCCAAACCCGACCCATTGCCATCCCTACTTCCTTCTGATTTTTCTCCTCCCTCTCAGCCGATAATGGCGATTTCATGAACCCCATGGAGCTCCCACCCTCTCTTTTTGTTCTAGCTCATCCTTGTCCAAATTCAACAAAAATTGTACCATTGGAATCCCCTCACCAAGGAGAACACCTTCCTCCTTTCAAAAATCGAAAACAACCAACTTCATTCTCCATGGATGTGCTGCATTTAGAGCTTGAGTACCACCATTAGAAGCACCTTCACCTCCTTGTCATTTTGAGGTAAAATATACTCGAAAACCTATCTTTTTCTAGCCCTGGTGGGCAAAACGAAATTCAACTAAACCCTTGTTTGGTGTCTCTTGCTCTAGCCGATTTGACTCATTTTGGGTGTTGGAATCTTTCCTTGGTTGCTGTCCACCACTCCATTCATCCATTGGAAGGTAATGCTTATTCTAAACCTAAAACAAACATAAACCCTAGGTTGGCAAAGATAGTTCTCTAAGTATTTGTGTATGTGATATGGGTTGTAGCACTGGTGTGTGAACTCATTGGACGAGAACAAAGGAGAGGAAAGGAAGAGAAAGGAAACGAGGAAAGAAAACTAGAAAGAACAAGGTAAAGACTCTTACCTTGAACTAGTTTTGTATTGTGTATTGTAACAGTTTTGAGTAGTAAAAATGAGTAATGTATTGAGTAATGAGTAGTAGTATGTTGAGTATAATGAAGAATCATAATGTAACAGTTTTGAAGTTTTTAAATGATGTTAAAAGCTTGGGAAACATGGGGTATTGAATGTGTATGTGCAGGAATTATTGTATTGTAGTGAAGTTGAAATGTGAGTATAATGCATGGTATAAACAGGTTGTGAGAATGAGCAATTATGACTGAAATAGTGTGTGAGCAAAGTAAGAATTATAGGGGAGACTATGTCAAATTTCATCTAGGAATTTGAGGACTTAAGTGTTTAGAGGAGGAAGTAACCTAGGTAGTAACTAGGTGTATTTGGAGAGGTTAAAAATGAGTAGTTTAGTGTCTTGAAACGATTGGAAAGGGTTTAGGTAATGTGAAGAATAGGATGTTAAGTAATGTATTTTGAATGCGGAATAGCATTAGTTGAGGAAGTAATGGAGAATAGAAGTTTGAGTGAAAATCTATAGCATAAGAAGGAAAACAAAAATCTGTAGCAATAAGTGAAATGGAAACTCGTATAAGTGTTGAAAAGAAGTGAGGAACCATGTGTAAGTGAATGTAGGAATTGAGTAGTAAGTTTGGTGATGAACTAGGGTGATTAGGAGGGCTTTATTAGTGCTAAATCATGTGGGGAGTATTGGTAAGATTGGGGAAACAATGGGTAAAGAAACCAACTGAAAACAGATTTTAAAACTGAAAGTATGGGCCGGACCGGACTTTCGACCGGACTTGCAAGGTCGGTCGTCGAGCCCCAGAATCACAAAGCGGAAACTTCTAGAATGGACCGGACTTGCGACCGGACTTGCAAGTTCGGTCGAGCCAGAAAATTTTCCCGTCTGAAACCTTCTGGAATGGACCGGACTTGCAAGTTCGGTCGAGCCAGAAAATTTTCCCGTTGAAACCTTCTGGAATGGACTGGACTTGCGACCGGACATGCAAGTTCGGTCGGACCAGAAAATTTCCCCGTAATGAAAGCTACTGGAATGGACCGGACTTGCGACCGGACTTGCAAGTTCGGTCGAGTAAAAAAAAAATATATCTATTATATGATTATAGTAATCATATGTACCGTATATATATGCCTAACAATATATGCATATGTAAGTGTAATACACCATAATGAAGTAGTAATGGTAAGGAATAAGTAATGAGTAGGAAGCAAGTTTTAGAAGTAATAATGAGAAAGGGATGGGTTTAATAATCAAGTACGAATGTAAAGGAGTAGTAATTACACCTAAGGAGTATTGATGAAGGGAATAAGTTAGATCAATAATATCATTGATCATACTACTTCATGTATGTATAGGAATCGAATAGTTGAACATCGAAGGAACCCGGTAGTACAGTGACGTGAACGGTATGATTTCTTCATGCCCTGTAATCCTAACTTGGTACCCCGATTGTGTGCTTATTATCACCAATAAGATAATTGCACGAATCGGACTTGTATGGCACTTAACTGTGTTTGAACTATATTGTTCTTGTTGTATTCTCTTGAACATTTAGTTTGTATAATTCATGAAATGAATGGATGAGAATGAAATGTATGTGTACGGTTTGAGTACTTTGTATTGTATGGATGTATAGAAATGAAGTACTGACTTCTACTAATTCCTAACAATCTAACTCCTAACCTGAGTAATGAGTAAATGGAATGAGTAGAAGTCCGATATAGTTTCGGCCACACGTGAGGATAAGGAAACACAAGAGGTTGGATCCGATCCTAGCTATAATCTTTTCATGGACCAATTCCCTTGAATGGGTAGCATCCTGGATTAGTGGGCCACCCTAAAGCCCGGTGGTGGGATGTAGTAATCCCTGACCGGAGGTCATAACCGACTTGACTTGAGTAAAGTAAGTAAGAAGTAAGTATTGTATGTGTATCGGTCTTGACTATTGTAAGTCATTGACCTTGAGTAAAGAGTATGAACACCCATTAACCCGGGTGTGTAATGAAGCTAACATGACTTCTGTTTGGAAGGGAGAATTGTATCTCCGTAATGCGGGAGTAACGGTAAGTATGAACGGTTGACTTGTAATGTCTTCCATGCATGTATTGAATGTATGTATGTATGCCTTGTGAATTGAATTATAGAATTTGTATTGTATGATATGTATGTATGTATGAAAGAAACGAACCGCATGTACTCGACCAAATAGTTGGTACCCTCGCTAGTACGCGGGGTATGCGGTTATCATATTCAGCGTAACTGACCCCCTAGGGGGAATGTTTTTATCTTACAGGTACCCGCGAGGCGTGATGGTAGAGTAAGGACAGGATGTAATTCTTTTTGGTATAGTTAGTAGGTTTGGACGGTGTACCGAGTTGTACACGGCTAAACTAGTAGAAAAAACATCTATAGTGTCGGTTATAAAACCCTTTAGGCGTCGGTTTTAAAACCGTCACTCAGCAGGCTGACACTACAGGTGAATATCTGGGGTGACGGTTTTTGAAGTGAGGCTTCAGATATGTACTATGGAGTGGGTTTTTCAAACCGACGCTCCAGGATGTATAAAACCGAAGCTTTAGATTGTGACAATGAGGGAACTATCAGTGTTTGTGGTGTCATATTCAACAAAAAACTGACACCTTAGAGTATTCTTAGGTGTCTGTTTTAAAATTTTAACCGACACTACAAATGTATTTTTTTTAAAAAAAAAAATACAATGCTAAAGAGTTGGTCCTTTAAAAACCAACCCCTAAGGGAGAGTTTTCTTTTTAATTGTATCCCCGTCATGTTCAACCTGCTAAATAACATTCAGTACATTGCAACCTGGCAATAATATTTAGTGTTTACGGTACAATGCAACCTGCAACATAACATTCATTATAGTACACTTACCATACAATATGAATTGCTTCATAATTAACAAACTTGCTTTCAAATAAGTTGTGTGGTTAATGCCAACTACATTACAACACCTCCAACTACATTACAACACCTCTTTGCGGAGGCAAGCTGAAACAAAATGACTATACATTTGAGTACCAAAAAAAAACTATCACAATATGCCATTACCTAAGTGGTCTAAGATACCACTAGCATTACTACGCAGCAAGTAAACAATCGATTCTTGCATAAATTCATGGTAACACCCGCATAATGTATACCAGGCAACATCCGTTAAGGCAGCATAGTGAAGTCTAGCTAAAATTGCAATTGGGTTTGCGTTCTCTGTGTCGTAGATGTATAATGAGTTCAACTGCCACAACAAAGATCAGCCGGTAAGGAAGCTTGAATAACCCATTTGCTGAGTACAAAGAATAAGCAATCATTGGCACTACAGGTCATACATGGATTATGTAACTTATCATACTACAAAACATCAAGAATTCTCTGTCCTGATTTTGATCCCACCAAACTGGATGCTAAAGGGCAGAAGCGGACTGCCACTACAGGCTTGGTTGCAACAGAAAGTTGTAAAGCGGACTGGTTTACCCATAAACTAGAATAAGATATCTTGAGGTGACATAGTCCATTTATCTATTTTTAAAGTAAACATGACACATTTACATACTTTAGATGGATTGGCTGATGAGAGGACTGAAGGCAACATATTTTTTCATGCTTTGACGACCCCCGTTCATGGAAAATGTGGTGCACTCAAATTATAAAACAGTCTATATCCTTCCCCAAGAAGAAATGCATAATTAGTTCAGGATGAGTATTGACTATTAAAATGGATGAGGTACCTTGAAAAATCTTTTCTGCTAAATACATAAGCGGTATTCACTGGTGCAGATGTTGGAGAAAATTGTATGAACCTGAAAAGGAAGCTCGAGTGAAGCAAGTGGTAGGCATCAGAATCAGTAGTGAAGTGTATTCTACCTTGTTGAACAATGTTATGACATTGACAGCACAACAATTAGCCAAAATGGCTTCAATCCAACGAATCCCATGCAACTCCTGTGACATAGTGGCAATGTTCATTTACAATTTGAAAAACCAGAACTTTCAGAGCACCCTATATGATGCAAGAATTATCAACTGATCCTGAAATTAGAAAATCTTCATCTTTCGACCATTACAAGTCCAGGTATGTCAAACAGGTCACAATAAGCAATAAAATAGATAACTTGACACTGTCAAAAACTGGTATAGCAGAAATAATAATGCAGAAACAGTATAGCACAAATAATTGCATAAGAGTGACCATAAATTGAAGTGTTGTTGTAAAAACATGTACAACAGCAGCAAAATCTAACTAAAGCAATATTAGCATCTAAGAAGCAATAAAATGATCATAAACTGCAACAGGTAAAGGCAAATGAAAGAGATGTTTTCAGATTTTAAACAAGACCTTAAATGCTGGAAAAAATAGCAAGTCTAAAACAACATGATTCTTCATTAATGAAGAGCAAAAACAGCTTCAAAACTGACCAAAAAAAAACCAGCTACAAGAAATACTGCCAATATCCTACCCTATTTTAGCAATTCAAATTCAAGACAAACATACTAATGAAATCAAATCAGAAGCTGCTAACCACTCTATAACAACAGGTTAATCCGTTGAATAGAAACTGACCTAAAGCAAATGTTAGCAGTTTAGAAGCAATAAATTGATCATACACTGTAAGAGGAAAAGGTAAATGAAAAGGTATTTTCAGATTTTAAACATGACCTTAAAAGCTGGAAAAATAACTCTTCACTAATGAAGAGCAAAACAAGCTTCAAAACTATCCAAAAAACCAGACTATAACACTATTAAATAATGTCAATATCCTACCCTATTACGGTGATTCAAATTCAAGGCAAATATACTAGAGATACCAGATCATAAGCTGCTAGGATTGTGCTCATACACTGCGTTTGTCACAAAAATTAAATCAAAACCAACAGGTCATTGCAACAACATAAGTAGCATACCTAAGCTTAAAATCCTTAACAACGATTCAAACCAAATATTCATTCATCATGCTGAACTAAGGCCAACATCATGACCGTTTGTAAGAAAGATATTGCAATGAAAAAATGAAATAGGATTATCAGTCAGCAAAGTGAGTCCATCTATCAATCTTATCAAAGCTTTATTTAAGTAAATTAGTCAAAATTGTACTCTCACCTTGAGCAATAATTTAGTGTTACCGGTTAATGTTTTCAGCCCATATTCCATATGGTGTACGAGATGCAGCAGTGCAGTATTTATAACTGCAAAGGTACTGTCACAAGAAAATGCAAAAAGTTATACCAACTCCCACGATGTTGACGATCACTGTCTCAAGAAAATTAACTTCTCCTTAGTGAGTACGGATAGTTGGCCTGCAAAAAGCATTTTATATAGTCATGAGAGAATGAGTAGAGAAATGAAATTTGTATTATTCTGTGGGGGTGCGGGTAGCTGAAAGGATACGCCTAGTGTGATAAGGGTATTCTTCTTACCGCTTCAGCATAAAAAGTCCCTAATATTTGGTCTAGTCTACCAACAAGACAACAACATAAATCAATCACAAGGAAAAGAAATTGTATAAAGGAGACATACCACTAGAATTGTAGACGCTGCATGCGCAGAGTATAAAGATTAGCAACAAGGTAAAAGGATGCTAAGGAATAGGAGCGCTACCAAGCAACAACAATGTTCAAGCCAATAGTACATAGCAGTAACTGTAATCCTAACTGCATATGGAGGAATACATATAACTGTAAATTATATGAGGTATAGTGCAATAACTAGTTCAGACACAGATAATTATGACT
Source organism: Limonium bicolor (assembly GCA_023374045.1). Taxonomy (NCBI): domain Eukaryota; kingdom Viridiplantae; phylum Streptophyta; class Magnoliopsida; order Caryophyllales; family Plumbaginaceae; genus Limonium; species Limonium bicolor. Next base: position 249,957,599 of record CM041781.1, on the reverse strand, counting down.
CAATTTTTTTCATCTCACAATGCAAAGGATTCAATTCTGACCTGCCCATACAGATCATATCTAGTGATCTGAATATCATATGTAGCCATTCCACAACCATAAAATAAGCCAAATAAAAATCTCGATTGCACCTTTACATAAAAAAGAATGGCAAAGCTGAACTAAATGATACAGCACTGACACATTGTGATACAACACATGCCTCAGTGACAAGTGGTCAAGATGTTTCTACATGTATGCAGTTCAGAAACAACAAAAAATACATTGATGTGCAGTTGGTTGTCCAATATGACCGAGCCAATTGAACCTCTTTTTGCCATTGCTGCTACTTCAGCCAACAAGAGCTTCTCTTGAACTTTGGCCTACAATTATAAAGAAACTCAATTACGCACTACAACTAGATTAGTAATTGTTCTATATAGTAGATATCATTCTTCCTAGTGTTCAGCAGAGGATCAATCTAGTCAACTGGAGTAAAACACAATGTTGGAGTTCCTCAGTAAAGAAGAAAATATCAAACTAATTTTTAAGGGATTAATGACTGACATAAGAATAAGAAAGAATTGCTATAGAAGAAAATATCTACTGAGCTCACAGTGGAAAGATCCCTTCACCTCAGTCCTCACCATAACGTCTATTCTAACCTCGATACAAGAAGTCAACTATTTTAGTAGCAGACATAAAACAGAGAGAAAATTTGCTAATGTTCCATCAGAGAAGTACTATATACAACCAATTAAATGTACTAATTGCCCTAACGAATGAACATAACCCAATTTTAATCTGATTTGTTTCACCTATCAGCACTATGCCGATCGTTGCTGACACTCCAAAACCCTTCAATTTTTTCTGATAAGTAATTTTAATTATAGAGAGCTCAAGTATAAGATATATAAACCGGCTTGAATGGAGAAGTGTTGATGAAGCAAATATTACAGAGAAAAAGGAGTTGAGGAACCACAAAACTTAATGTTTTTAAACAAAACAGAACATACGTGAGTTGCCAGAACTGCTGCTCGCCGATGGTCACCGGAGGGCAGAGCTTGTCTACGATGGAGGCAAAAACAGACATAAATCGGTCTTGAAAAACAAAACGGAACTTGAGAAAGTGAGAGCATGGAAATTGCAAAAGGAAACCGTGACGGTGGGTGAGTGATTAATTTATCTACGATGATGGGGATGATGACAACAAAAATGCACTAGCATACTGTCAATCTGGTGTTTAGAGAGAAAGAGAGGAGGAGAACGAGAGGCGTGACGACAGCAGAAATACCAAAGGGAAACCCTAATCAATACTAATTGGCAAATGGTAGAACTGCTCGGGGGAAGGACAAAATGAGCGCGCGACTGATTTTGGCTGGGAAAGTGAAAAGATTAAAATAAAATTACTAGGTCTTTAGTGTGGCTTTTTATGTAAGCAGACGCGCAAGCCGGAAGAATTTAGTTTTCTTTTTTAAAAAAAATATCTAAAGCGTCGGTTTTTTAAAAACCAACACTCAAACATAAGCTATTGTGACATTTTATTTAGAGACCGACGCCTCAGCTGCACTAAAACTACCCGCGGTACTTCGGCGCCATCAATATTTTTGATTTTTTAGCCTATAGTTTCGGTTTAAAATATAACCGTCACCCTAGATTAATTTAGGTGACGTCTTCTTAAAAATCGTCACTTTAGCCTCGACATTATAGGTGTTTTTTCTACTAGTGAGCTAAGGTCTTTTTGAGTAGCCGGTGTACCCTGTGGTACACCTTTTTGGATAATGAATTCATGATTGGATAGAAAGGAGTAGGTGTATAAACTCTTGATTTTTGGGAAGCAGCATTGGAATGTAATTCGTGTAATTTGGATACTCGGTAATCAAATGTAAGTAAGTACTTGGTATTGTAGAGTAAGTAGTTGTATTCGGTTATTCTAATCGTCAGACCGTGACTGTAAGTAGTAGTAGCCTTGTTGGTCTTGGATGGCTAACGGCGTTGTACCACCCGCCGGGAGTAAGTAAGTAAGTATTCCGCTGCGAGTAAGGTAATGATGGGAATGATTAGAGGATAATGGAAGGATTAGCGGTTGGGGTGTTACACTTACTTACACAAACGTCTGTATCTCTACCGGACTTCTCACATTCCCAAATACTGCTCTCTCGGAGTCATAACATATTTATGTATATTAGTCTAGAAGCATCACTCTCGATGTCATCTAATGAACTAGGGAATTTACTTGAATTCTTGTATTCTCAAATTTAAGGGTTGCCCTAACATTTCGTATACTTTTACGTTCTATTCGTTTTCTCATACCGGGTCGGATCCTCATATAGGAGGTCAACTGTCTCTTAAAGGGAGTTTATTGGTCCCTTATATCTCTTTGTACTTTTCTCATGAGTTCACAACTTGAACTATCTTTGTTCTCTTAATTGAGGTTCTTTATAACTTTCCACTATTGATTATTCGTGGATTGTTTCGGTTCGGATCTCTTACCGTTAACGGGAGTTCACTAGTCCCGTGTAACTCCTTCTCACTAAGGGCATCCACAATAACAAGAGTGGATTCCACTCTCAAAATAATAATATTTTATTCTTCTCCTCACAATCTCTCTCTTCTTTTGCTAAGACACCCACTTTTTGGGGTTCTTAGTTAAGAAACTCTCACACAACTTCTCTCCTCCATGTCATATTTTATCTTTTTGTTTTATTAATTTAGAGTGGATTCCACATCATTGTGGATGGCCTAAGTACATTCATAATGTTTGAACTATCTTTGTTCTCTATTTATAATTCTTATGTGTTTTCCACGATCACATCATTTGTGGGACGACTCTTTCTACGAGTCACTAACCAATCCTTACTCACTTACGAGTCGGTCTACAGCTCTAAGTTAGATCTCACTATCAAACATGGATGGTTGGAACATACCACATGCATCAATGTACATACAATGCAATAAACATTTTTCATGTATTTATCTTTTTAGGCCGGCACACAAGCAAACAGTTCACAAGCCGAGAGGACTCGGCAGGACACAAGTTGTAAGAAATCCATATTCACCATGGGGTTACTTTACCATGTCATCTTACGTTCCTCGGGTTATTCTCAAATCACTGATAACATATCAAGCGGTTCTATTAACATCAATACCATACGGTATGTAAATGATTATTACTCCCGTACTTACCCCGTTGTCCGTTAATCTTAACTTTACTCTTGTGAACTTAAGTTCTCTCTTCCACAATCAATCTAGCACTTGTTTATACTTCTAAGGACCTTTACATGTCACCAAACAAGTCCTAAACATCATCTAAAACCATTACCATTCAATCCCACCTTTTAATTAATGCCTTAAAAACACTCACGGTGCAATTCTGGGGGTGGTCCGGGACTTGGTTCGGCCCCTAAGTCCCGGACCGATGCTGGTTGCAACTTTCGGCTGAAATAAACGGGTGGTCTGGGACCTTGTCCATAGCTCAAGTCTTGGACCAAGTGCACATTGGTACTCTCGGCGCAAATTTAAGTGTGGTCTGGGACTTTGTCCAAGGACCAAGTCCCGGACCCTGCTAAAAAGCTGCTAAATTGTCAATTTTCATCCCCAATTCCAACCTTAATCCACACCCAATCTTTTCCTAATCTTTCCACATGTTTTTTACATGTTTAAACACCTTAAACACTCTTAAAACCTCCTTAAATCATTGGTCATACTCATACTCAATTCTTGCTCAATTCTACAATTTAAATTCTCATTTTGCACTTATGCACACTAGTGCATTTTCCAAACTCCTCTTGATAGGTTACAACCTTCTACCAACCAATTTGACCATTCCAAATATTCCTAGGCATATTCATTTCTAATTCTAAAGTCCAACCATTTCCTCCAAGGTTATACAACCTAGTTCTATTCTAGCATTCAAAGACACCTTTAACAACATTCTTGCTACAGATTTTGCACACTCAATATCCATTCTCCAACTACCATTTCAAGGTTATTAATCAACTCAACTCAACCCTATAAACACCTAGGTTCTTCAATTTACAAAGTCACTAAAAACACTCCATTTCTACCGAAATTTTGCCATAACTTCGTTACTAATCTAGCATGCCCAAAATCTCAATTTCTCACCTAAATCAATTCAAAGCTAGCCAAACCTATAGTGGGTTCTACCAGCACACAAAATTTCATCCAAAACTCATTAAACACAATATAATGCAACAATTTCAATTGCAATGACACTTATGCCCTTAAATCAAACACAATTCCAAATTCTCTCTCACATTAATCAAACACATTCCAAACTCAATTTTGGTTCATTATTTTAATTTCCCATCCCATGATCTTAAAAGCATTAAAATATACCAAGGTAGCTTATTTACCTTAAGTCCTCAAATCTTCGTTTTCATTTCTCTTCTTCCTCTTCTCTTGACTCAAAATCGGCCAAAGGGCAACTCAATTGCCAATGACTCTAAATTAACATTCAAGGAGGGAATGAGACTAAGTAAAAACACTAAGACACATTGAAATACTCTAGGATTCAAGAAGTGGGCTTAAAGCACAAATTTAGGGCTTTACCTTTGGAGCTCTAGAAATGAGTTTTTGTCTTGAATCAGGGAAGGGTTCCAATCCACCATTGGAGACTTGAAAAATAGCTCAAACAAAGAAAGAAGAAAAACATCAATAGGGGAAAAAATTGGTCACTACAAGGGAATGGAGAAAAATGGGATTTTCCTTGAATCTTTTTACCTTAAATGGAAGAGGAGGTACTCTAGCTCCACAAAATCCATTTTTCTCTTCAAATGGCGCTCTACCCATGGAGATGAACTTCAAGCTTTTGAGATTTTGAAAAGAGAGAATGTAGCCCTTGGTGAGAGGAGCACGAATATGTGATTTGTTTTTCATTTGGAGCATTATTGTAGATTGGGCAAGGGAAGGGAGTGGAGAAGCCATGGGAGGCTTCTCAAAATAGCCAGCCATGGGGAGAGGGGAGGAAAAATCGGCTGAGGAAGGAGGAGGGAAGGAGAGAGAGTAGAAAAGTGGGGAAAGAGAGGGAAAATGTTACTTTTCTACTTTTTCCACTTTTCTCTTTTTGTTTTTCTTTAGCTAGTTAGTTAGCTTATTAACAAAGGAGGGAGAGTGCTGAACTCTAAAAAAACCGGCCCCATTAGTTAATTAAGATGGGGGCGTTTTCGTCTTTTTGCAAGAAACGCTCGTTAATTTTCCCAGTTTGGGCACTATTCACTAACCGGGTCCGTTTTCCAGATTTTTCTCGTTTTTTTAATTTTAATGGTTCTTAAGCTTCCATTAATATTTAATTATAGTTATATATTCAACTATAATTTTTATGGGTCTATTTGACCACTTAACATCATGTTTTTGGGGTTTCTCGAAAAACGTGCTTTAAAGCTCTGTTAGCGTTTTTTAGTCCACATTATGGATCCGTTTTCTTCGGGAAGTGTTCTCACATATTATTTAGACATATTTAAGCCCTAGTATTTAATTATAGTTATATATTCAACTATAATTTTTATGGGTCTATTTGACCACTTAACATCACGTTTTTGGGTTTTCTCGAAAAACGTGCTTTAAAGCTTCGTTAGCATTTTTAGTCCACATTATGGATCGGTTTTCTTCGGTAACTGTTCCCACATATTATTTAGACATATTTAAGTCCTAGGAATCCATCTAGAACCCTAACCGAGGTCATATACCTCCTATACTTGTGTAACGCTCATTTTTGCATTTTACGCTTTTTAAGCGTTTTCTCTTTTCTTTTTGTTTTACTTTCTTCACCAAAGCTCTTTGAACATCATTAGGCCTCTAAAATTTCTATTATAATAATTTAATCACCATTTTTAAGTTCAGGGTATTTCAGTATACCACATAAATATTGATAATTCGTAAGATACCACAAAATTTAATAAAATATATATTCAAAACAATAAAAAAATTAAAATTTAAGTTTATTATTTTGTTTGTTAACATTTAATAAAATAAAAATCACAAATATATTTATTTTTTTGAAAAATATAAAATACAATATATCAATTAAGAGATAAAATAATTAATTAAAAATAAAAGTAGTCAAGAGAATGATAATTAAAATTTTTCATAATATTTTTACTCAAAGTATTTTTAGTTAAAAACACTATTATAAAATTATATAAAGTAAATTATAAAAAATTAAATCATCATCACTTTACTGTTTTTGTCTATTTTTAATCAAATTTGCGGTTTATCTAATATATTACTTTTTATAATTCTTTAGATATTTCATTAATATATATATATATGGTAATTTTTAATTTTTCAATTTTAACCCTTAAATGAAGAACTTTAATTTTTACTAGTAATTTTTTAATTATATATTTGGTATTTTTGATTTTGAAAAAATGTCAACCTATATGTTAATAAATCTATAGATTTTATTTTTTTACTGTTTTTAATATATTTTAATAAAAATTGTGGTATTTTGTGAGTCAAAAATATTTATGTGATATACAATGAATTATGTTTATAAAGTATTTTGGTCTTAAAAGTTTTAGATTAGTAAGTTATAGAATTTGTTGAATTAAAATTATTTTTTATGGTATTTGAATTTTTTTAAAAGTGTGATATTTTATTAATTAACAAACTTTTTAAAATTTTCCCAAAAAATTAGTACCAGAAGCTAATTTTATTTGTCTTGCTAACCGATGCTGGCTCGGTGAGTGCGCTCAAGAGACTAGCAACCACCTTTTTTTTCCTTTGCAGGTACTCTAGCAGGGTTTGGTGGACTATTTGTGACCAGGCCCGGCTCGTAGGCTGTGCAAACAGACCTACGGAACAGGGCCCCTATGTTTTGGGGCCCAAATTTTTTTATTCTCTTTAGAGTTTGTCATGAGAAAATTATAAAATGTTCAAATTTATTTTATATGAAATGTTATTTGGGGACTCATTTTACATATTTTAATTTAATAATATTTTTATCTTAAATTAATTTAAATGTATAAGGGACCTATTTTAAATTTTAGCACGAGGCCCCGAAAATCATCAAGATGGCCTTGTCTGTGACTGGCTGAGAATTCCCACTAGCAGGAAAAGCGTTCACAGCTGCTCATGTTGGATCACCCGCTACTGC
>CM041781.1:249830541-249950003 GCA_023374045.1 Limonium bicolor | reverse complement strand
AGGTATGGTCAAACACGAGAACTAAACAATTCTCAGGCCTCAGGAGTGAGGAATCTAGCTTACTCATTAATGGGCGTCCATTTCGACGTTCGATTTATTTGAGCTGTGAATGTTTCACATAAATGTGTTGTTTGTTATCGTACTTCTTATTATTACTTGTATGAATAAACAACTGCATGTATACGACAAAGTAGTCGTGTGCAGCCCAGTTAGCTTGTGGGCTGCACGTTTTCTATACCAGCAATATGCTGAGCCTCTTGGGCCCTGTGATTTAAACTTTGCAGGTAGGTGCCAGACGAGGACTCAACTTGAGAGTGGGAGCGGGTAGAGTACTTCGGGTCTCTTTTACATTTGTTACATGAGTTGTGCATGTACACTCGTTTAGTAATTGATGAGACGTTAGTATGATGTATTAGGATATGAGATACTCGGTATAAGTTGTGGTTTTTGAATTGTATTGTATAGATGCTCGAGTAATTATCCGGTTAGTCAGACCGTGACTTGTAAGAGAATATGCCTAGCTAGTCACGTGGGTGACTAACAGCGGTAACACCAATTTAGTAGAACTTTTCCGCTGCGTTGTTAATGAATGAGATGGACTTAGGGCAATGATCAATGTATTTGGAGTTGGGGTGTTACCGCTGTCCAATGCTTAGATACCTATGGGGACTGAAACCCGTCCAATGCTCGGGTACCTGTGGTGACCGAAACCCGTTCAATGCAGAAATGATGATGATGCTCAGATGCTCTTGGGACCGAAACCCATCCATGCTCGAATGGTTCTAGGGACTGGAAACACGTCCAATGCTTTAGGTTGGACCCTATGTGTACTTATTGTCATTGCCTCAAAACCGGTGTGTAGGGATAACTCCTAATATACAAAGGGGACTTATTGTTATTGCCCACTAGTTGTATAAAAGATTGACATAAAGAGAAGAACTTATTGCTATTGCCCCACCTACTTGCCAGACTAAACGAGGCATCAGCAACTCGTCATGCGAATGATGTGATGATGCAAGATGATTGATGATGTAGTGTGTTCAATGATTCAGTGTGTTTGATGATGCAATGTGTTTGATGTGAAAAAGAAATATTTGACCCAATAACATCTAGGGACTGAAACCTATTCCTAAATGCGAACAATGATCAAGAGACCTAGGTACATCTAGGGACCAGAACCTATTCCAAAGTACGTAAAATGATTATGGGAATGCCAAACGTGGCAGTGGTTGAAAAACTTGTACATTGTTGTAAAAAGATGAACATGCCCTTTGAAAATGATGTGTGGTGAACAGGGCTTGTTACAGGCCTGGACATTTTTGTGGAGTTTAAGGCTTATTACGTGCCCGGGGTAAATGATGTAGGTCAGGGCTTATGATAGGCCTGGATGAAATGATGTGGGACAGGGCTTATGGCGAGCCTGAGAGTTTATGTGGAGGTCAGGGTTATGACGACCCTGGATATTTTTGTGGAGGTCAGGGCTTATGACGGGCTTAGGTGATGTGATGTAGGCCAGGACTTATGAGGAGCCTAACACTTTTATGTGATGGTGATTAAAACTTACGACAAGCTTAAGCTTCAAGTCTCAAATGGCGTTGTCATGGCAATGATTGTTCCAACAATTTCCACTAGTGTTTTCCTAGGACAATCTGGGCTCAAGTCGCCACCATTATTTTCTTGACGAAACGGGTGAACAAGTCTTGTCCTCACAAGGGTAAGGCTTATGTTAAAATAAAATAAAAAATAGCCCTCATTTCCATATGAAAAGTGACCCCAGGGATCAAGTTAGACGGAGAATAAAAAATTGTTTTAAATCAATAGAGAAAGCGCTAATAAGAAATGAAGAATGTACACCCTCGGAATCACAAGCATAATAACAAAATAGCACGTATTGTGAACAAAACCATTTAGACATACGGTGAATTAATGGAGTCAGGATCGATCCAAATTAGACATAAATACCTGAGAGATTAGAAGAAACCACTAAAATATGTGTATCGTATTATATGAATCTGTATGTGTACTACAAGGGTATTATATAGCACTTACTATCAACTAAAATACTAGAAGCTATTAAGTTGTATTACATCAGAGATGGGCCACATATCAGACGACATGGGCTGGGAGGACTAGAGGGCCCTGGACTAGAATACTAAACCCAATAGGCTAGGCTAACACCCCCCTCAAGATCAAGGTGTTTTACAATGAAGATCTTGTAGTAAGATTAAGCCTATGTCGTGTAACAGAGAAGAGTATGTCTTTCTTGGTAGCGATTTGGTAAGAAAATCTACTAACTGATGTTGATTTGTAATGTGACGAACGATGATTAAACCCTCCTGTATTTTCTGTCGAACGTAATGGATGTCGATCTCTATGTGTTTTGTTCGTTGATGTTGTACTGGATTGCGTGCAATGTATACGGCTGATCTGTTGTCACAGTGAATTGGTATTGGTTGAACCTCTTGGACTCCAAGTTCATGGATGAGGCGGCTTAACCATGCCAGCTCACAAGTAACAGTCTTCATAGCTCGGTACTCAGCTTCGGCTGAGGAGAGGGAGACACTACTTTGTTTCTTTGAATTCCATGATATGGGGGATCCTCCTAGCAAGATATAGTATCCTGAACCAATTTTCTGGTGAATGGACATCCTGCCCAGTCACTGTCACAATAGGCCATGAGGGATGTGTCTGATTTATTGTTGAGGTGTATGCCGTACTGCACTGTCCCTTGGAGATATTGTAGGGTGTGAAGAGCTGCTTGCATATGTTTGCTGGTTGATGCTTGCAAAAATTCGCTTAGCAGCTGTGTAGTAAAAGAAATATCGGGTCTTGTATGAGTTAAATAATTTAACTTCCCTACTAAGCTTCTATAAACTGTGGGGTTTGGAAGGGTCTCACCATCCCTTGTGTGTAATTTCATTGTTGTAGGCAGAGGTGACTCCATACTCTGTGATGATTTCTGGGAGAATTTCCTTTGTGTAATCACCAAACCTGTGTCATGATATAGAAACTCCATGCCCAAGAAAAAATGTAATTTTCCAAGATCCTTTATCTTAAATTCTTGGTCAAGTTTCTGTTTGACAGTATTTATTTCAGAGAAATCATTGCCTGTAATGATTATATCGTCCACGTATACAACAAGAAAATTCACATGCTCAAAATGATGCTTTAAAAATAGAGAGGTATCATTATAAGATTTAGTGTATCCCATTGTTTCCAAAAAATCACTAAGTCGGGCAGACCACTGTCTAGAGGCTTGCTTTAAACCATAGATAGACTTTTTGAGGTGAGAAGCATTAACTGTCTTGTCTGTATTTAATCCTTTTGGTACCTGCATGTATATTTCTTCATTGAGATTCCCATGGATAAAAGCGTTGTTGACATCAAGTTGGTTAATAACCCAGTTTTTTTAACAGCTACAGCAAGAAGAGTTCTAATAGTTGTCATACGAACTACAGGGGAAAAGGTCTCAGTGTAGTCAAAACCATATTTTTGACTAAACCCCTTTGCCACAAGTCTAGCTTTGTATCTCTCTAATGTCCCATCAGATTTCATCTTGGTTTTAAATACCCATTTACACCCTATGGCTTTTTTGTTTTTGGGTACTTTTGTAAGTTCCCAAGTGCCATTTTGAATAAGTGCTTCTAATTCATTGTTGATAGCTTCAATCCAATGAGGTTCCTGTGATGCTTCTTCAAAAGTTTGAGGTTCTTTAAGGAGGAAATTTTTTTCTACTGTGTCCTTATTTTGTAGAGATGTAACAGCAATGGAGAAAACATGAGTGATGTCAATTAAAGAATTGAGAAAAGAAGATTGAGTATTGGTGTGTGTATTCTATGTATTGAGCCTGTTATTAAGGTTGTCAGTAAAGATATCATTATCAGAAACATCAGTGTTTGTCTGGTAATCTTCTAAGCAGGAAGGAGGTTGTCTTAGACGTGTAGACCTTCTGAGAGGTTCATGAGATTGAAGCTGATCAGATAGTACATGTGTTTCAGAAGGAGGAGAACTTTGAGATGGGTGAGTATCATTGACTACTTGTATAGGAATGGGTGTATTGTTGTGATTGTCAGAAATGTCTTCTTTGTCAGAAACATAGTGAAATTGGGTGTTTTCAGATTGAGATGTATGTTAAGATGAGGAAGTAAAGTTTGGGATTTCTAGAGTCTGTTGTTTCAAAGGAAATATAGTTTCATAGAATTTCACATCTCTAGAGATGAGAATTTTATGATCTTCTAAACGAAGCAGTCTATAACCGTTTTGATGTTGTGCAGATCCTAGATGAACACAAGGGGAAGATCTAGAACTAACATTTCCTTGTTTTTGACCTAGGATTAAGGAATATGCTAGACAACCAAAAGGTTTTAGATGTTGATAATTGACAACTTTGTTGTCAAGAGTTTCAAAGGGGGTTTTTCCTTTCAGAGCAGTGCTTGGAAGTTTATTTATTATGTCAGTTGCAGTCAAAATACATTCCCCCCAGTAATCTAATGGGATTTGAGATTGAAAAAAATAAGGCTCTTGTTGTTTCCATTAGATATCTATGTTTTCTCTCTACAATGCCATTCTACTGGGGGGTGTGTGCACAAGAGGTTTGATGGACTATACCCAAGGAATTTTAAAAAAAGTTTTCCTTCATTAGAATTGCCTAACTCCAGGGCATTATCAGATCTAATGCATTTGACTCTTTTATCAAACTGTCTTCCGACATATGTAAGGAAACATTTCAGAAAGGTAAAAGCTTCAGATTTTTGTAAAAGCAGTTTAACCCACAAAGCACGGCTTTTGTCATCTACGATGCTTAGGAAATATCTCTTGTTGTCATGTGTTAATTGCCTAAAAGGGCCACAAATGTCTATATGTATAAGATCAAAAATTTCTGAGCTAGTGGTGATAGATCGTGGGAAGGGAAGTCTGTAATTTTTTGCTCTGTTGCAACAATCACAAAAAAAATGTTTGTCTAAATCATTCTTGTTGATTAGATCTAGTCTTGCTATTTTTTCAAGAGTAGCATGTCCTAGTCGTAAATGCCAGAGATGGATTCTTTCTTGAAAAGAAGAAAACACAACCTTTGTATTTATGTCTCTTTGCATATCAGATACAGATTTTGGTTCTGTACAGCCAATTGCAGAAATGGAATTACATTGATTATCTCTTTTATACAGAAACACATCCAAAGAAGTAAAATCTAACAGATATAAGCCTTTCTTCTGGAAAGCAAAAGCAACACATATTTTGTTTTCATGGTCCTGCAAATAGCATGTATCACCACAAATCATCATTTTTGCATCCAGTTGTAGAAGAAATTTCCTAACAGATATCAGATGAAATTTAAAACTTGGAACATATAACACGTTCTATAAAAGAAGTTTATCAGTTATCTTGACTGTTCTAACTCCTTTTATACAACCAGGGTGACCATCAGGCATTTGGACAAAATTATTGCAAGATATGAAATTTTCATCAATGAATAAATTAATATTCCCACATATATGATCAGGTGCACCAGAGTCAATTACCTACATATGCAAAAAATCACGTATTAAACTTGTATTGAGGGAGGAAATGGGGATACCTGCGAACTGATTGTAAGAATCAGTTCCTTGTTTTGGAAAGGAATCAAGATCCTGTCCTAGGTATGCAGTAAGAGAGGCCAGTTGTCGTTGGGACAAACCAGGAACAGGCGTTTTGTTATCCTTGAAATATTGCTTCAAAGCTTGAAGTTGTCCCTGATTCATTCCTGGAATTGGGCTGACTTCTTCTACTTCACCATGGTGTTGTTCTTTAGTATTTGTAGCAGTGAAAGCTTTCTTAGTTTTAACAATCGGGTTGCACCAGTAGCTGGGAAATGTTCCATTTACCCAATAATAGTCATCGTAGCTATGCCCTTGTTTCTTGCAATGCGTACATTTTTCTTTCCTGTTATCGTACTTGGGATTCTTTCCCTTTGACTCTAGGCTTGGTCGATTTCCAGAATTAGGGTTTCCACTGGCGAAACTCAAAAAATCCTCTTCATTATCGCCTTTTCTCATTTTTCTTGATAGGTGATGATTCTCTTCCTGTCGAAGCATAGAGTAGACTCGTTCAATGGTTGGCAAGGGTGTAATCATTAGAATGTTGCTTCTCAATGTTTCGTAGGTGTTGTTGAGTCCATGAGGAAATCAAAAACCCGCTCATTCTCCTGTTGTTTGTAGACTTCAGCACCCGATCCGCATGTACAAGGTGTTATGTTGATCAAATCATTTTGCTCATTCTAGACTTTTACCCATCGTGTATAGTACTCATTTATACTTTCTTTCTTTTGCTCGATCTGGTGAGATTCTTGACGAAGGGCATATAAACGGGGTCCCACTGGTTCATCCCACCTCTCACACAAATCGGACCAAGCTTGCGCCGCTGTAGGATAGTAGATAATGCTCTCCTTAATTGATTCACTGAGAGAGCCGTAAAGCCAGGCTAAGACCATTCCATTCGCTTCGTCCCAGTCGAGTTGCTTGTCGCCGTCGTAATTGCTCCGCTTCACTTCTCCAGTCAGAAATCCAACCTTATTTTTGGTAGATAAACCCACCATAAAAGCTCGTTTCCAGGTCGCGAATCCCTTTCCACTAAACTTATGAGCAAACTGCATCCCTGGGTTGTCTGAGGGATGTATATACAGGATTTTATCTTTCTTTGTTGTGCCAGATCCACTCGCAGAGAGATCATCTTGTTTTTCTTTTTTCTTTCTGTTTAGGTGTTCCATCTTCTTCGTCATCATTTGCCATATTTCAGTCGAGAAGATGAAGGTTAATGGTGGAAAGTATCGGGGCGAAAATTGCCAGAGGAGACGACGGAGAAGAAAGGATGGGTTGTTTTTCTTTTTTGATTTCTTATTTTTCTGGTGTGGAACTAATGATGGGGTTTATGGTTTTTCTAATCTCTTTACAGCTCTGAAACCATGAGAGATTAGAAGAAACCAATGAAATATGTGTATCGTATTATATGAATCTTTATGTGTACTACAAGGGTATTATATAACACTTACTATCAACTAAAATACTATAAGCTATTAAGTGCTATTACATCAGAGATGGGCCACATATCAGACGACATGGGCTGGGAGGACCAAAGGGCCCTGGACTAGAATACAAAACCCAATAGGCTAGGCTAACAATACCAGGAATATAGAAACAATAGCTACAAGGAATTCAAACAGATAGACAGCGATGGTCTTCCAAACATTTATACAGAAGTGATGATTCTTCCTGATGTATGACTTGCATGAAAACTTTGAAAGAGGGTCTCGTAGGCAGTGTTTCCTTTTGGATATTATCATCTTCAGGGCTCATCTGATGGATAAGGAAACAAACCAAAACAGAGGTGAATGGAGGAAAATCTACTCACAGGTCGGATGAAATGGCAAAGACGAGACAAAGGATGATAATTTTCTTTTTTTATGAACTAGTTGATTTTTGTGGTGAATTCTCCAATGAGCAGAAAATGGTGATTCGTTTCTGGGTTTGCACATTACCGTGAGTGAAAAGAACGATGCATAGCTTGTATGTTGCTTGTCTTCAGTTGGATTACGAATTACAATGAAGAAGAGAAGGAGGTGCAGAGCATGTAGTTTCCAGTTCACTAACTGCATTGCAGATTACCCAGAGTGAAGAGGATGAAGGAGGTGTGAGCAGTGTGTTCATGTTTGCCAGTTGGGTTATGAAACAGTGAGTGAAGAACATCATAAGAGAATGAAGAGAGAAGCATGTATGCTTCTTGTCGTCGGCTAGTTGAAGATGAGGAAAAGAAGAGCATGTATGCTCTTATTTTGTTCGCCAAGATGTTTTAAAGTTGCTGATGAAGTGAAGTGAATGAAGGTCTGAGCAAGTTGGGTTGCAAAATTGCATAAAGAAGAAAAGATTGACATGGAAGCATGTATTGATGTATATTTCTTTTCGCCATTTGGTTTGGTTTGCAAATTACTGATGGTGTAGAGAAATAGAATGATTGAGAGGCAGAGAGCGTATATGTTCCCGTTGCCAATTTACAATTTAGGGGCCATATATTTTTGTAAGTAATATTAAAATATTAATTTACATTATCTATACATATATTCATAGTCTATAAAATTGAGTGTATTTTTTCTTTTAACAATACAAAAACACACATGATATTTATATATGACATGAATAGCCATAGTACAAAACACCACCAAAGAATAGCGACTTTAAGTCAATAAGACTACAATACAATAAAAACATTCCACCATAATATTTCTATTGGTACCTCATCCAAGACCGAGTTCCACGGGTAGAATTGAAAACAAATCCTGGAATAATAAGTATATAATAATTAAATTGTCATAGTAAGGGTGAGGGGAAAGAAATATACCACCTAATTAGTGTTATCAACATTTATCCAGTAATAATAAGTGAAGATAAAAGATATGAAAAGGCTCGAAAGGAAGATAGCTCTCACCTAAGAATAAAATTAAACTGTTATAGATTGAAAGAATGATCTTTATCTATCATGAACCCACCTGTTAAAAGAGAATTAATAAATATGTAAACAAGATATATGCTGGCACACATACACACTAAAAGCAAATGGACAAGTAAACAAATCAAAATAAAATGTACCGTGTGGATTTCCGTTGTGCATGTCTTTCTTTCATAAAGTTGAAATCATCTATTATCTTATCCGTAGACAGTAAGATCTCTCTTTCAATATAAACAATCAAGTAGCTTCGTAAAAACTCCAGACATGCTGCTACGAAGCCTGGTCTTCACAATTTTCATCGTATAAAGGGCACACTCACTTGTTGGGTTGGAACATAAAGAGTCAAAACAAGATGAAGCAATCTATCTATCATAGGTTATATTTCAGACTTTCCTGTTTCCTTCAATCCTCTACACAAGTCAAAAACTGAACTTACATTCATCAAGTATTGGTGGTTGTGAACATCAAGCTCATAGTGTTCTAACTCCTATGTCAGATGAATTCTTTCTTGTTTAGTAAAATCGAAGGATAGAACTTTGTTGCCAATGTAACGAGGTCATCCAAATTGAAGGATATGAATGGGTTCTTGGATCAAAAGCAGCACTTAGATGAAGAAGCTTTATTGCAGTCTCCTTAAACCTTGAGTTCTACTCTTGCAACTAACGGTCAACAACAGCAATAAACACATCAACTCGATAGTGATGCTCAACGGTTACATTGTATTTCGTGTGCGAGAACAAATGAGATCCATGTAAGTTCCCTTCATATTAGGGATTGGAATGTGTTAAGTCAAGTTCCATTTTGATGATAGCAAACCAATGTTGTTTATCTGACATATTTATCTAAGTATAAAGTTCAGGTAAATAGGTGGAAGAGTGCCTTAGCACACAAGTTTGCAAGCACACTCT
Organism: Limonium bicolor; assembly: GCA_023374045.1. Classification (NCBI taxonomy): domain Eukaryota; kingdom Viridiplantae; phylum Streptophyta; class Magnoliopsida; order Caryophyllales; family Plumbaginaceae; genus Limonium; species Limonium bicolor. The sequence continues at coordinate 249,940,620 of CM041781.1, read as the reverse complement.
GTTCGTGACTAGTGCCCAACCAGTCGGGCACCTATCTGTAGAGCTCCAGCAAAGCCCCAGCAAAGCTCCTAGTACACACGGAACTCCAGTACAACACAACAACGACTCTCAGCATTAGACATGATCAAAAGACCAGATATGTCAATCGAGAACAAGTGAACCAACAACACACGCATCCACATAGAACTTGGTAAAGTTCACGACAAAGTCTTGCTGAAGATAAAACAATTATGAACAAGATAACAAGACAAGAACTGAGCAATAAAGAGGCATTAATTACCAGTAATTAATGAAGCCATCAGACTAGGCAAGTAGACATCACAAGTGGTACCGACCACCTGAGCTCGTACCTCCAACATATCCAACTAGTGAGCGACACATGTCATGGTTGCGCCTACAATCAAGTTGGAGATCAACCTATACTGTGCAAAGCTACTCTATTGGGAACAAGAGGTAGACAACTCATAGAGTATAGCTCTTTATAGAATGGTCATTATAAGCTAACAAGCTTATGTATATATATCTAATGTAAAGTCGCATTGAAGATATATAACAACCCACACGTGAAAAGAAGAGTAACAAGTGTAAGTGTGAGTCATACATTGTGTATCTGAGTGTGTATGATTACTGGGGAGTTAGTGAGCTACGTTGAACTAGGTAATCAACTTGGTACAATAGGTATATGGTAGACTAACTAGTCAGGGAACGGTTAGGGAACAGTATGTCTACTGTCAGGAAAGGTAGAGGACTTTGGTAATAAGTCATAAACTTTCCCGGAGTCCATAGGTTGGGCGAAGGGAGATTGAGTGAATTTCTAGAGTGTAAATTCTCAATTGAAAGGTAGGTATACAAGGAGAATATACCTTTCAAGATGCTCAAGGAGCAAACATATATGTTGACAACATGACGGACGATCAAATCAAAAGGTAGGTATTCACTGCACGAGCTGTAAGAATTCTTCATTGTGCATTACCACCTGAGCAATATTCCAAGGTATCCTCTGCTAAGACTGCCAAAAAGATTTAGGGAACATTAGAAGTTATCTACGATGGGAATGATGAAATCAAGAAAACCCGCATTGAGCTCTTACTTACTCATTGGGAGCTATTTAAGAAAGAAGAAAAGGAAAGCACTTCTGAAATGCATACTAGGTTTACTAAGCTAATCAACGAGGTGCTTATGCTTGGTAGAACTATTTCAAATGAGGATCAGATTCAAAAATTCCTCAAATCAGTTCCTGCCGTATCTATAGCAAATTCAATGCTATGCAAGAAGTTCATGAGCTCTCAAAGATGTCCCTGACAAACATGTTTGGAGCACTGGTGGCATTCGAACTCATGCTGCAACAAAGAAATTCAGAAAGCTTAAAAGGGGAAAAGACAAGGGTATAGCCCTCCAAGTAGCTGAAAAAAAAAAATCTGAATTAGAAAAGGATGATGATGAAATGGTCATGTATGCCAAAAGGTATTTCCGGAAATTGTTTAAAAATAACATGGGAAGAAGAAAAGATTCAAAGGAATCTGATGATCACCGAATTAATGACAAATGCTTTGGATGTTCAAAACGGGAACATCACATCCCCGAGAGGACAACGATCGAGTAAGGAGACCTTTCCAAAAGCCCCTCAACATAAAATCAACGAAAGAAGCAGTCATTGCTGCATGGGGAGATTCAGAGCTTAGTGATGATGATCAAAACACAGATAGCAATAAATCAGGAGATGAAAAGGCTCATCTTTGCATTAAGGATGTATGCTTAGTGGCTTAAGAAAAGGAGAAATCAGGATCCTATGAAGAAGAAAATCAAACTAAGGTAAATTATCCTCAACGTAGGAGGAAGATTCATAAAGCTGAACTTCTAGGTCTTATAAAATTCTCTCTCAATTAGAAGCATTTGAAATTGAAATTAAGAAGTTTTCAAAGAAATTTAAAATCTAGAGAAAAACTTAGATAAATACAAGGTAGTAAAACTCAATGATGTGTTAAAAAAATTATAAAATGACTGTTGTGAGATACTTGCTGTTCATGAAAGGATAAAATTAGGACAACAACATGAATTTGATGAGTTGATTTCTGCTCTTGACAAAAAGGAAAAAGAAGTAGCATATCTTAAAGAAAAATGTACAAGACTAGAGAATAATGCTAGAACACCCAAGTGGAAAGGTAGACGACCGGTCGGGTACCTAGCGGGCACCCATAGGCAAGGAGTCTGTCATCTTTGTAGACAACCTGATCACTATGCTACCAAATGTCACAAGACACGATTTATGCGAAATTGGTAACTAGAGAAAATTGGATTAAAATGGGTGATCAAAAAGGATCATAGAACAGAGATTATCGGTGATAGTGGGCCCAAATATTTTTGGGGCTCTAATCCCACAAACTAAATTGTTAAGTGCAAAATCGAGTGGGAAGGAATCTCTGCTGGTACATCAGCAGTGGGTGCTCAAAACACATGACAGGAGACAAATGGAAGTTGCTCTCACTCGAGTCATGATTCCAAGGAACTGTTTCCTTTGGTGACAATCAAAAAGGAAAAATCATCGGTGTCGGTAAGGTTGGTTTTTCATCAGAATATGTAATTGATGATGTCAACTTGGTTGATGGGTTAAAATTCAATTTACTTAGTGAATCTCAAATTTGTGACAAGGGAAACTTAACTCATTTCTATTCTACACATTGTATCATAATAATTCTAAGTAGTGGAAAAGAACTGTTAAGAGGAAAGAGATGGAAAATGTGTATGTAACGAGTCTAGAGGGTATGAGAGTTTAAATATTCCATGTCTAACTGCATCAATAGATAACTCTATATTATGGCACAACTAGGGCACGTTAGCATATCGTTGCTAAGAAAATTAGTCAAAGATTAGTTGGTTAAAGGTCTCTCTGATATTAAGAAATCTGAGATCAATCTTTGTGGTGCTTGTGTGAGAAGTAAGCAAACAAGAACTTCCTTCAAGTTAAAAAACATGGTGAGTACATCTTTACCATTTGAACTACTTCATATGTCAAAATTGGGTTTTGGGTCGGGTTGAACTCAACCCGAACCCGACCCGAAAATTGTTTAGGTCAACCTGTGAGCCTCGATTTTAAACCCTATCCTATGTTGATTAAAGCTGATTAGGATCTAACCGGGTTTTAGGTCCACTTATAACCTAAGATTAATAACTATGTCATATAACAATAATTATTAAAACCTAAGCTAGCTCACTGGAACCCATTATGAGTCGCCACCTAATTTTAACCTAGATCAAATTAGGAAAGGAGAGTTCGGGTTTGGGGGCTTGGATAAGTGTGAAATTGATATGATTTATAGGTGCTAAATTCTTATTTTATGTAGCATTTTTATACGCCTTCTCACACTTATCGTATGCTTTTCATGACTCTTACCTTGGGCAAAAACTGATGCAAATTTATATTTTAAAAGCAGGAAATGATGTTAAAAATGCATATATATCCTCACAAGCTTTCCAACGCCGCAAACGGGGAACAAATCGGAGCTCATATGAAGAATTTGGACCCTGTCAAAGTTGTGTCCGGTGCGATATATTTATATATATATATTTACGAGACTGCCGTGAAAGGACTGAAAAGGAGAAGGGGGAAGATTGGAAATATAAAAGAAAGTAACTCCAAAGGTTATTGATCAAGGGAGTTAATTGAAGATAGTAACTCTAGTGTTTTCCATAACTTATTGATGATGGAAGTAAATTGAAAAGAGTAACTTAAATTATGAATCAACTGAAGGGCCTCCATTTACTTCGTGAAACCGAAGGAAATTAAAATGAGTCATCAAGGAGCAAACAAAGAGTCTTCAATTACACTTATAAATATGAAAAACTTTGGAGAGAAACTCATCCACTCATCCATTCAACATTCAGGATTCAGAATTTAGAAGAGAGCCGCGACCTAGTTCCTCCTCTCCAGCCGTGCAACACCAAGGTGCAACCAAGGAGAATTTCTGCATCAATTTCTCCACTTTGTTCAACCCTACAACTAGCAAATCTTTGGGATTCGACATAGAGATGATTTCTACTCCTTCTCCTCTAGTTTTTCCTCTTTTCATATGCTCGGCTAAGGGATTAAACTCCGGGGAATGGTGGTTGTAAATAGTTTAGTTTTGCAGAATTATTATTAGTTGATTTGGGATCTATCAGGGGTTTGTTTCAAATTATAAATATTGTTTGCGCTATCAATGAAACTTGCTATTTTATTTTTAGCTTTACGAAAGTTGTCAAGATCTGATCCGTGATTGACAACTAGGTCGTTATAATCTGTTAATCTATGGATAGCTTAATCTGATTGATGAGTTAACCTTCAGATGCAATTTTAATTTGTATGCTTAATCCCTCTGCGTTAGTAGTGATAGGTTTATGATTTAATCTGTCGCGTTCTACACAGTGGAGTTCTAATCGGCTAGGATTTAGTCTTTTAGAAACTTGTCAAAATTTGCCAAACCCTATCCCTAATCAACTGGTAATAGAACTGTAAGACTTAACTAGGAAAGACCACCTGAACCCGGAGTTCCACTTTCGATATATTTTTATCAGTCACTCTTTGCTTGTTCTTAATTTTATTGATCAACAATTTCCCCGATTTACAGCTTTTGCTAGGATTAGATTTACTTTTTTAGTCCCCTGGTTCGATACCCCGGTTGCTCATATTACTTTTACTGCTACGAGACGGGAATTATTTTGCAACCCGTAGGTTTATTTTATTTATTAATTTCTAGGATTAATTTCGTAGTTTTTAATATACATAAAAAAAACCGTTTGCAAATTGGCGCCGCTGCCGGGGACTAGATATTTGTCTAGTCCTTAGCCTTGGTTGTTAATTGTTTTGATTTTCTATTATTTGGTTTATCTTGTTGTATATTTAGTTCTTTTATTTTAAAGTTTTTTTTTTGTTCTTATCTAATTTATTTTTTTTTTCTTTTTTCTTCTTTTAGTTATTCTCCTAATTTTATATTATTCTAGTTTATATTTTAGTTTATTCGGGTTTTAGTTTATTCTGTTATTATTTCTTTCTTGTCTTAATTTCATTATAAATTAATTTCTTTTTGGTTTTGTTTTCAAAATTTTATCTTGCTTTGTTTTAGTCGACTCCTTAATTTAATTTTATTCTGTTCTCTTTTCTTTTATTTTGTTTTATCTATTAGCTTAATTTTATTTTTAGTTATTTCGTTCTTTTACATATTTTACTTCTATATTTATTTATTTTAGTTCTAATTCTCTATTATTCTGTTTTGTTTCTTCTTCTCCTTACCTTTTGCAGGTAGTTGATGGTGCATACCCGTTCGCGGTCAGACACTCACCTTGATTGGGACAAAGTTCTAGACCCGGAGATCGAGCGCACCTTTCATCTAGCTCAACGCCAACAGAGATTTCAAAGACAATTAGAAATGGCGGCTCTCAAATGGTGCCCAGGCGATGAGGCAGTTCAAGGCCAGCAGCTATTCCCAGAAGAAGCCCAGTAGCTCTTCCTGCGCTGACGCCTGCCCTTATTGAAGAATGGAAGGGATTGAAGCCTTCACATCAGAACAAAGTCATTCGTGAGTTGCCCACAGGCACATTTGATGGCTCCGACCCCAATGACGCCCTAGATCATGTCAACCGATTTCTTATTCATGTTGATCAGATAGGGTGCTCAGAAGGTCTTCTGGAGTATGCGAGAATGAGTTTGTTCCCTAGCAGCCTCGCTGGTGAAGCAATGAAGTGGTTCTACCGCCTTCCTTCCGGTATCATCACCACATGGACAGACATGACCACCAGGTTCTACGATAAGTACTATCCTATCTCTAGAACTATGGATTTGGTTGCTGCTTTACTTGCTTTTAAGCAGAGAGGTGATGAGACGATATGTGAGGCGTGGGACCGTTTTAAAGAGATGCTCCGTCAGTGTCCCCACCACGGGCAAGACCTCACGTGTATTGCCATGACATTCTTCCATGGGTTGCACCACATTCATAAGGCAGAGGTTAGATCAGCTTTGGGTGGAGACATCCTTAACCGATCTGGAACTGATTTTATGGCGGCCATGGAGACCTACATCGAGGAGGTTCGTCAGTGGGGAGCTGAGGGTAGTCGGACTATGACTGTGAGTGCCAAGGGAGCTAAGAATTTGGATCCTTGGATGGAGCAAATGGCAGAGTCTCAGGCTCAGCAATCGACTCTAGTGAGCTCCTTGGTTAAGAGGTTTGATGACTTTTTACTTAATGGTCAAGCCCCTCAGCAGGTCAAGGTAATAGCTTCTTCTTCTGATATTCTATGCTCTCATTGTGGTGGAGACCACCCTTTTGAAGTATGTCCTCAACTGGAGGAAATGCGGTGTGCTGAAAATGCAAACTTCGTGGGACAAGGGAATTACCAACAGACATGGAATCGAAATCAAAACCAGAACTTCAGGTATGGTAATTCCAATGATGTTTCTAATCCTAATCTTTTACAGAGAAATGTGCAGGTCCCCAAGGTTTTTCTAGGCAGCCCTACACTCAGGCTCGTTCTCAGGGACAGATGCAGCAGGGCCAAAGCTCGTACCAGCCACCAGCTAAATCAGCTTCTGACTTAAAGATGGAGCAACTCCAGGATTTGATAGCTTCTATGGCTACCACCCAGAACGCACACATGCAAGATCAAAGAGTTATCAATCAATCCTTGATCACTGGTCAAAAGAATCTTGAACAACAGATGAACCAGATACTAGCCAATCAGCAGCAGCAAAGGCAGTCTGGCTCGTTTCCATCTCAACCTCAGCAAAACCCGAGGGAGACGGCCAAGGCCTTGAGGATCTGTAATTGTGGTGTATCTTCTGAGGCTCAGTCTGTAGATGAGTTTGGTGCTGCAGTGCAGTTGAGGAGTGGGAAACAGTTGGCAGATAATCATCAAGACCAAGTGGTTGTAGACCAAACTGGTGAAGAGGTTGACCCTCCACTTGTCGGCGTACCATCAGGGTCTACAGCTCCACCTGTGGTAGTTTCTGAGGAGATACAGGCTCCTAATCTTACCACCTCATTCTCCCTCCCCTTCTAATATTCATGTTGATGTGCCTTCTTCTACTCCTAAGCAAGTAGAACTTCCATTTCCAAATAGGATGAAGAAGAAGCACTTAGATGAGCAGTTTGCTAAATTTTTAAGTATTTTTAAGAAACTGACTCTTCATATTCCTCTTATTGATGCTCTACAGGAGATGCCAAATTATGCAAAATTTCTGAAGGATCTCCTCACTCAAAAGAAGAAAAAGAAAGACAAGGAGATTGTCCATCTGACTGAGGAGTGCTCTGCTGCTTTACTTCGAGCACTTCCTCCTAAGCAGAAAGATCCGGGCAATCCCATTGTGCCTTGCTTTATTGGTGATGTGGACTGCAGCAGTGGTCTGTGTGACCTGGGTGCGAGTATCAACATTATGCCTTATGCCACCTTCTTAAAGGTGAGAGGCGGAGAGCTACATCCGGTCCCTTTCAAGCTCCAACTTGCTGACAGATCTGAAATTAAACCGATGGGGATTGTGCGAGATCTGGTGGTGGGGGTTGACCGCTTCATCTTCCCAGCAGATTTTGTGGTTCTAGACATGGATGATGACGTGGAGGTTCCTCTCATTCTAGGACGTCCTTTTCTGAGTACTGCTGAAATACCCCAAACCATAATATGTTAGCTAAATATATAATTATTATATTCTAAGACTTATTTTAGTCATTAAGAACATGCGGGAAAAATTCCCAAAGGAAACGGATCCAAATAGTGGATTAAAAAGGCAAAACGAGCTTTAAAACACGTCTTTCGAGAAACCCGGGAAATATAACTTTAAACGGGTTTAATGGACTAATAAAAATTTATAGTCAATCATATGGCTATAATTAAATATTAGTCAAGGTCTAGGACCATAAAAATAAATAAAACAAAAATCCGGAAACCGGACCCAGACTGTTAAAACTGACAGTTCGGGAACTAACGGGTGTTATCTGCTAAGTGACCATGTGCCACCTCATCTCTACTTTTACAAAAAAAAAGAGACTTTTCTTCCCCCTCTCTTGTGTCTCACGATTTTGCTCCCCCTCTCTATTCTATTTATTTCACTTTACTCACTAAAATACAAAACTACTTACTTTACACTCTCTCACCACTATACTCCCTCACACTCTCTCTCTTCCCCTCATTCTCTTCACTCACGATTTCTTTTCCCCTCACCCAGCTCTCTTTCTTCTTCATTTGCCAACAATGGCGATTTGCAAGCCAAAGAGAAACCCCACATTCAACTCCTTGTAACTTCTTCATCCTAGCTCAAATCAAGAAATTCTTTCACCAAAATACTCCTCTCATCTTGGGGATTATTTTGTACCTTTCAAAATCTCAAAACTCATACTTCATCTCCATGGGTGTACCACATTTTGAAGAAGAAACTTCATATTCTTGAAGCCCATCATCTCCTTGTTATGCTAAGGTAAGAAGTAACTCAAAAATTTGTTCATTCCCCCATTTTAGGGCAACCGATTTTATGTGTGTTGAACACCATTGTTTCTCTTCATTTTTTTTAGCTTGTTCAATCTTTTAGAAGTGTGGAGCTAGCCCAAATTCCATTACCAAAAACTTCATTTTGAAGTAGAAGGTAATTCCCTCCTATGATGTTCAAATATTTATTCTAGGGCTAATGGAATAAAATTCATGAACCCTAAATACTCATTGTAATTATCTTGGCATGGTCATTAGTATAGCAAATTATCCGGTTGAGTACCGATTGAGGAACAAGAAGTGAAGAGAAGAGGAAAGTTTTGAAAAGAAAACCCAAGGTAATTAACCTACCTTAAACTAGTGTGTGATGTATGAGGGTGTTTATGTTTGTGCAAATATAAATGCTCAGTGAAGTGCAGGTGTTGCTAATAATATGAGGAAATTCAGTGTTTAATTTAATGTTGTTTAAGGGCCTAAGAGCCAAGTTCTTAAGGTTTATGAATATTGAGAGCTATTGTGGTGTAGATGGTGAATTTTAAGTGTGTTTTGATATCTTGGATGAAATGACGGTTGGAGTGTTTTAGTGGGTTAAAAGATGAGTGTGAGCATGTAAAATTTATGGGGAGATCATGTCAAAATTTGAGTAGGAATGTAATGGTCCAAAGGCATTTCTAGGAGGGAGCAATCTAGTGAGCTACAAGTGTTTTGAGAGAGTATTTAAGGAATTTGGAAGGGAAAATGAGGGTTATAGTGTGCCTAATGATGTTAGAACACCTTAGGAGACTTGTGGAGAAGTTTGGAAAAGATTTGACAATTTGGGCTGATTTTGTGGCGTCCGACCCAGGGTCCGACCCACAGTTGGGTCGGACGGCCCTGTTTGGTCCCCAAAGCTTCTGGAATGGTCCGACCCAGATGGTTGGGTCGGACATGGGTCGGACGGAGTAGAAAACGGAATGTTTCTGGAATGGTCCGACCCAGACGGTGGGTCGGACATGGGTCGGACATGGTAGAGTTGCAGACCCGAATGTTTCTGGAATGGTCCGACCCAGACGGTGGGTCGGACATGGGTCGGACATGATGGAAGTTTTGGGACCCGAAGGCTACTGGAAGGGTCCGACCCAGAGGTGGGTCGGACGGACGACCCAAAAAAAAAAAAAAGAAAAGAAAATGACAAATGTAGTTAACCCTAGGGGGTACAATGAGGGTAATCTAGGGTAAGTTAGGCATTTAAAACATGTCATATAATCATGTAAAATGCTTAGTAAAGTTTGAAGTTAAGTAAATAAATTAACCGAACTTATCAATCATGTTTAGGAACAACGTACGGTGGAACCCTAGAGCGGCAAGGACCAAGGTATGGTTTTCTTGCAGTCTGTTGCCTACCGGTTTACACCGGCTTGTGTGCTGTTGTGTTTTTGTGTGTTTACAACCTTGTAAGATTAAATCATGAAACGAGTTTACAGTTCTTCTATTATGTGACGTGTGTACCGATACCGGTAACCTCGAATGCGTGCTAACTGTTAATTAACCAAGCTAGGAAACGTAAGAGAACGGTATCCGGTAATAACGTCCCAACCAGGAACGTTCTAACCCGGCTATGTGTGTTAGTTGTGATGTGTGTTGTTGTTATGTCTTACTTCCCTTGTATGTCTAACTGGACTTAAACACTTACTTGTGTGAGATTATGTTAAGCTCCCATTGTGGGACTTCTAACGAGTGCTAACCGGGGGAGTGAGGAATCCGGTCGTTCCGGTCACGCGTGTATGTATGGGTGTCGACATCTGAATCAGATTCGACTCTCTCCTTATGTTAGGGTAGTTTTCCTTTTATGGGGAATTCGACCTCCCATAGCTTAGCCAAAGCTACCTACCTGACTTCCACTCGGGCTAGGGGGAAATTATGTGTTGATGTGTTCGGGTCACTACGCCCGTCTCATCTTTCAAGTTAAGTTATTCATCCGACTAACAAACAAGTAATGTGATATGTGTTAAGCTTAACATGAGGTGAAGACATCCTCTAGGCTTACAAGTGACTAACCATGTTGGTTGTTACTAAAGTGAATTGTTTCACTATGTATGTGTTGTTATGTTTGCAATAATTCTTATGTATATGCATGTTGTATGATAAAATCAACGCCATGTTATAACGACAAATAGTTGCGTGTATCCCGGTAGTCAGCGGGCTGCACGTTAACCATGCCAGCAAAAGGTTGCTGACCCCCTTTGGGGGCTATGTTTATTTTGCAGGATGAGGATCGAGGAAGCAGAATGGCTTTAGATCCTAGGTTGTTGATATTTTGTTATTTTTGGATGTTGAACCCGAGTAGTGCTTGTACACTCGAGGTCGTTTACTTTTGGTGGATGTAAAGCTAGTTAGTGATTTTTGAACAGTTACACTCGGTATATTGTCATTCTTTTGGACAGTCATTTTTGGAAGGTTGTAATTATGCTCAGGAGTCGTGTGATCAGACCGATACATATTATGTAACAGCCTTGTTAGCCACGTGGGTGGCTAACGGCGTGTAACACCGCCCTTTTGGTATATGTTTAAGTAATGTTTTCCGCTGCAATTATTGATTAAGTGTTAAGGTTATGGATGGGGTGTTACAAAAAGTGGTATCAGAGCGAAGTATCGCTCTGATTACCGACAACCGAGCCTAGGAAAATACCGAGTTAGGAATTTAAACCTTGTCGTCCAAAGGATGTTATAAACAGTGTACGATAAGTTTGTAAGCACAATACTAATGTGCTCTCATGTATGTTCAGATGGCAGGGCGACCGCGGGGACGAGGCCGTGGAGGGCCTGGTCCAGGAGACACGGGGATACCCCACCGCTCAGATGATGGCCGAAGCTGTAGCGGCCGCCCTAGCACAAGTAATACCTCAGATAGTAACGCAGTGCAGCAAGGGCAGCAACAGCCCGGGGGTGAGGATCACCAGAACCACCACCACCACCACAGCCACGCGAGACCAATTGGGTGAAAGCGTTGGCCGACTTGAGGCCCCCGTCTTCAAAGGGGAGACCGACCCTTCTAAGCTAGAGGCGTATATCTCGGAGCTGAGACCGCCTACGAGACCTTGGTGTTCCTGCTGATGCCAAGGTCCGACTTGCTGCTTTTATTTGAAGGGTTCGGCTAGAAACTGGTGGAAACTTGTGAGGGCCGAGAAAGTGGCCGATCCAGATTTTGGATGGGAGCAGTACACGGCATTGCTAAGGGCCAAGTACTATCCAGTGCACGTGCAAGAGGCGAAGCGCCTGGAGCTTGACAGTCTAAAGCAAGGGGACAAAATGACGGTGGACGACTACACCGCCTTCACTGACCTTGTTCATCTTCTACCCGACCTTGGTTACTCAAACCGGGTCTTAGTAAACCGATTCTACAGTGGGTTGAGCCACCGCCTACGCTATGGCATGGGGCCAGCCGAGTACAATACCTTGCAGGTAAATTTCCAATAATGTCTAAGTGTGAATGAGTAATGTTGTATGGAGTGTGTAAATGTGTTGCGGGGCATGACTAACACCTTGTTACTCAGGAGTGCTATCATGCCGCTGCTAAGGTGGAGATCACCGTCCGTCTAAAAGGGACGAGGAGAATGCGCATAAGCGCAAGGTCTCGAGCGAGGGCCAAAGCTCGCAAGGGTACCAAGGAGGGAAGAAGAGGAAGCCTTACCCTCAGCCCAAGAAGGGCCAGCAGCAGCAAGAAGGCAAGGGCCAAGCCCAGCCCACTACCACTGAGGAGCCGCTGAAGCTCACTTATGCCTATGCGGCTAAGCCCTTACGCTCACACCCGCCCAAGGGTAACAAATAAATTTCGAATCGAATTCAAGTGTGTATTGATGTTGTGAAGTGTGTATTGATTGTGTGTTGTGATAGCAGCCAGTACGGGCTCTGCACCGGAGCGCCACTACTTCTGCAAGTGGTGCAAGGGTGACCATCCCGGTAAGGACTGCAAAGGGAACGATGTGCAGTGCCACTACTGCAAGAAGCTGGGGCACCGTGATTTTGAGTGCTACAGCAACCCCGATGGCAGAAACTATAGGCCTAGAGGGCAATGGAAGGGTAAGGCCACTGCTACCACTGAGGGCCCGAAAGCTACATATCAGCCATCCTCGGGGCAAGGACATACTGATTCCCAGAAGGGGAAGGGGCCAGGAGCAGGCAAGGCTGCCTTGAACGTGGTGGACCGGTCAGAGGCACCAGGATCGTCTTCTAGACCAGGTACCCCCTTTAAACCGTTAAGTAAGATAAGTGATTGCTTACTGCATTTCCATGCATGTTGTTAGTGGGACTAAGTGAATAACCACATGAATAACGAGTTGAAGTATAATGTGAAAACCACCTAAATTAGAAACTTATAAACCTTAGGAACCTTCAATATTTGCTATCCAATCCCACCCACACCGAACCCCGGAGACACCACCATCGACATCATTGACTATCCGACAAACAGTGTCAAGTTATCCAACCAGGTATGATATTATTAAAGGGATACTTGACACCCGAAGCACAAATCCACATCATCCAACGATGCAACGAGCTTGGAGCAGCACCTGGAGGTTTCTACACACCCGAATACCCAAGTGGGGCGAAAATGAATTTAAAGATGATGTGCATGGGTAAGGACTGGAACCCTTACACCAAGTCATATCAGGACACACGAGCTGAAGATGGAGCTACCATACCAAGTATACCTGAGGAGTTCCTTGCGGTTGTTAACCACGCCGTAGGAATTGCTCAGCAAGTTGAACCGGAGCAAATCCCAAGTATCAAGGCAGATTTGTGTATTGCCAATTTCTACCAAAAAGGTGGAAGGTTGGGTTTACACCAAGACAAGGACGAGTCACCCGAGTCTCTTAGTAAGGGAGTACCCGTGGTGTCTTGGTCCATTGGTGACACCGCAGTGTTCATGTACGGCGAGCAGAAGCGTGCGGACCTCGCAAGGAAGTTAGTATTGGAGTCTGGAGATGTGTTAATCATGGGTGGGCAGTCGAGGATGTTGTATCATGGTATCAAGAAGATCAAATTGAATACGGCGCCTCCGACAATAATCAATGCCACACACATGAAACCTGGAAGACTGAACTTAACCTTTAGACAGTTCTGAAATTATGTGCAATCATGTAAAGTGTGAAATCAGTTGTATGTCGAGTATGTGATGCAGTAAGTATGCTAAGTTATCAAGCCATGTAGCCAATGTAATACCATCATAATGTAACGACGAGTTTTATGAATAAAGCAGTGTTGAATTCTTAAGCATTCCGCCGTGTTGTTACCAAATACTTATCAAGTTTATGAAATAAATTAGGCGCTGCACTCGGGACGGAAGGTACACTGAGTGTGGTACAGAGGCAGAGGCCGGCAGAAGCGGCACTATCCTCACCGGTACCTTCCCAGTGAATGGCGTGGATGCGTCGATCTTGTTTGACTCTGGAGCCTCACATACGTTTGTCTCACTCTCATTTGCGAGGAGACTGGGGCTAGACGGGGAGGAGATCCCTGACTTCCTAGTCACTCTCCGTCTAAGGAGCGGATCAGATGCACCCGTTATTACCGAGATGCCACCGTTCGAATTAAGAATGAAGAGTTCCCGATCGACTTGATAGAGTTCGAGGGGCTCGGATTTGATGTGATTGTGGGGATGAACTGGTTGGAGCGGTACAAGGGCAGAATCCTATGTGCCGAGCACCGTCTGCTTCTTCGGAGTCCGTCTGGGGTTACCATTTCATACCGCCAGAGGCCCAGGGAGCCTTCGACACAGATCATCTCCGCCATGGCCATGTATCACGAAATCAGAAGGAAGAATGTTGTATACCTCTGCTATGTCCAGGACATAGAGAGAGACCCTGATTTAGCCCAGATGTGCCGGTGTGTCGGAGTTTCCTGATGTCTTTCCTAAGGAGCTCCCAGGCATGCCGCCTACACGGGCAGTTGAGTTTGAGATTGACTTGGTACCGGGCACCGGACCTATAGCGAAGGCGCCCTACCGTATGGCTCCAGCTGAGATGACTGAGCTCAAGGAGCAGCTGAGAGACCTGCTAGACAAGGGATTTATCCGCCCTAGCGTCTCACCATGGGGAGCACCAGTCCTTTTTGTGAAGAAAAAGGATGGGAGTCTCCGCCTCTGCATCGACTACAGAGACTGAATGCTGTGACGGTGAAGAATCGTTACCCATTGCCACGTATCGATGATTTGTTTGATCAGCTGAGAGGTGCATCTGTATTCTCTAAGATCGATCTGCGATCGGGTTACCATCAGATTGCTATCAGAGACAGTGATATAGAGAAGACCGCTTTCCGTACCAGATATGGGCACTATGAATTCACGGTCATGCCGTTTGGGTTGTCTAATGCACCAGCAAAGTTTATGGACTTGATGAATCGTTTGTTTCGAGATCAGTTGGATAGGTCAGTAGTTGTCTTCATCGATGATATTCTCATTTATTCTAAGTCCAAGGTGGAGCATGAAGCTCACCTGAGGAGTGTGTTGCAGACGTTGAGGGAGAACCAGCTTTATGCGAAGTTCTCAAAATGTGAATTTTGGTTGGACCAAGTCTCCTTTCTTGGTCATGTTATTTCTGAGGCCGGGATCGCTGTGGATCCGGCCAAGATTGATGCTGTGCGCACCTGGCCTAGACCGAAGACGGTTGCCGACATTCGGAGCTTCCTCGGTCTGGCAGGTTATTATCGGAGGTTTGTGAGGAATTTCTCTAGTGTTTCGAAACCGTTGACATCCTTGACGAAGAAGGATGCACCGTTTGATTGGACTGTGGACTGTGAGAGCTCATTTCAGAAGCTCAAGGATGCTTTGACTTCTGCACCAATTCTTACTATACCAGAGGGTACTGATGGTTTTGAGGTGTACTGTGATGCGTCAGGTAAAGGTATGGGCTGTGTTTTGATGCAACACGGGAAGGTCGTGGCTTACGCCTCCCGACAGTTGAAGCGACATGAAGAAAATTATCCTACGCATGATTTAGAATTGGGTGCCATTGTCTTCGCATTGAAGATATGGCGACACCATTTGTATGGAGTGAATGTGACGATTTATTCGGATCACAAGAGTTGAAATACCTGTTCACTCAGAAGGAGTTGAACATGAGGCAAAGAAGGTGGGTTGAATTCCTTACTGATTACGATATAACCTTCAGTACAAGGAAGGTAAAGCAAACATTGTAGCTGATGCATTGAGTCGCCGAGCACACTCTCTCCATTCGCTTATCTCTCACTCTAGCTTGGTTGAAGAGGTGCGGAGTGCTCAGATGTCAGATCAGTACATGCAAGAGATCAAACAGAAACTTATGGACGACACATTCGAGAGCCAAATATGACTTCCGACTCATGATGGTTTGATCAGGCTGAATGGCCGACTTTGTATTCCACGAAGTAGCGCTGAGCTGAAGGAGCGCATACTGAGTGAATCACACTGTTCTTCTACTTCTATTCACCCCGGAGCTTCAAAAATGTACAAGAGTATGAAGAGATATTTCTGGTGGACCGGTATGAAGAAAGATGTGACAGATTATGTTGTTAGGTGTCTCACTTGCCAGAAGGTCAAGTTTGAGCACCGTCCTGGTGGCATGGTACAGCCGATGCCCGTTCCTGAATGGAAGTTCCATGATATTTCCATGGACTTCGTTGTTGGGCTTCCGCCTACTCGGGGAGGCTTGAATATGATATGGGTCGTTGTTGACCGACTGACCAAGGTGGCCCGATTCATTCCGATGAAGGACACCTGGAAAGTGGCGAAGCTAGCAGAGCTCTTCGACCGTGAGATAGTACGGCATCATGGAGTACCGAAGACTATCGTGTCTGATAGGGATACCAGATTCCTCTCGAGGTACTGGAGAAGTACACGGGAAGCACTTGGTACCGAACTGAAGTTGAGTACGGCTTTCACCCACAGACAGATGGTCAGAGTGAGCGCACCATACAGACGCTTGAGGATATGTTACGTGCATGTGCACTTGACTTTCAGACCAGCTGGATTGATAAGTTACATCTGATCGAGTTTAGCTACAACAACAGTTACCACGCGTCGATCAAGATGTCTCCCTTCCAGGCTTTGTACGGTAGACCATGCCGCACGCCATTATGCTGGGATGAGTCGAGTGAGACGGTCATTATAGGACCTGAGTATTTAGAGCAAGTACAAGCAGAAGTTCGCCAAATCCGGGCTAACATGAAGGCAGCTCAGGATAGGCAGAAATCGTACGCCGATGTGCGCAGACGCGACCTGGAGTTCGCCGTGGGCGATCAGGTATTCCTTAGAGTATCCCCCATGAAGGGAGTGTTTCGTTTTGGCCAGAAAGGCAAGTTGAGCCCGAAATATGTGGGGCCTTATGTGTGACGGAGCGGATAGGCCCGGTAGCCTACAGACTCGATTTACCTGCTGAGCTGGGCAAGGTACATGATGTATTTCATGTGTCCCAGCTGAAGAAATATATGTCTCATCCGTCTCATGTACTTCAGCCCGAAAGGCTAACACTAGAGCCGACCATGCGATCAGTGGAGACTCCCGTACGGATCCTGGACACTAAGACTCGAGACACTCGCCACAAGTCTGTTCGACTGGTGAAGGTTCTCTGGTCTAACCAGGAGGTCGAGGAGGCCACCTGGGAGCTGGAAGATGATATGAGGGCGAAGTACCCGTCGTTGTTTACTTCTTAGTTTTGTGTGTATAGGGTACGGGGCGTACCCCTATTTAAGGGGGGTAGAGCCGTTTCGGTTATGTATGTACGGCATGTATTGGAATACATGTCTATGTTGTTATGTTATAGACCTTGAGTCTAAGTGATGTTTTGTTATGAGGACCTTGAGTCCGATGTGATGTAAAGAATTTGTTGTTTGTTATGGAAGCGTTGTTTCAAAGTAATCCCCGTGTTCTAATAATAAGATGCGTGGGAAGTGTGAACTTTGGGGACAAAGTTCTTTTAAGGGGGGTAGATTGAAATACCCCAAACCTTAATATGTTAGCTAAATATATAATTATTATATTCTAAGCTTATTTAGTCATTAAGAACATGCGGGAAAAATTCCCGAAGGAAACGGATCCAATAGTGGATTAAAAAGGCAAAACGAGCTTTAAAACACGTTTTCGAGAAACCCGGGAAATATAACTTTAAACGGGTTTAATGGACTAATAAAAATTTATAGTCAATCATATGGCTATAATTAAATATTAGTCAAGGTCTAGGACCATAAAAATAAATAAAACAAAAATCCGGAAACCGGACCCAGACTGTTAAAACTGACAGTTCGGGAACTAACGGGTGTTATCTGCTAATGACCATGTGCCACCTCATCTCTACTTTTACAAAAAAAAAGAGACTTTTCTTCCCCTCTCTTGTGTCTCACGATTTTGCTCCCCCTCTCTATTCTATTTATTTCACTTTACTCACTAAAATACAAAACTACTTACTTTACACTCTCTCACACACTATACTCCTCACACTCTCTCTTCCCCTCATTCTCTTCACTCACGATTTCTTTCCCCTCACCCAGCTCTCTTTCTTCTTCATTTGCCAACAATGGCGATTTCAAGCCAAGAAGAACCCCACTTCCTCTCCTTGTAACTTCTTCATCCTAGCTCCAAATCAAGAAATTCTTTCACCAAAATACTCCTCTCATCTTGGGGATTATTTTGTACCTTTCAAAATCTCAAAACTCCATACTTCATCTCCATGGGTGTACCACATTTTGAAGAAGAAACTTCATATTCTTGAAGCCCATCATCTCCTTGTTGTCTAAGGTAAGAAGAGAACTCAAAATCTGTTCATTCCCCATTTAGGGCCGATTTTTATGTGTGTTGAACACCATTGTTTCTCTTCATTTTTAGCTTGTTCAATCTTTAGAAGTGTGGAGCTAGCCCAAATTCCATTACCAAAAACTTCATTTGAAGTAAAGGTAATTCCCTCCTATGATGTTCAAATATTTATTCTAGGGTTAATGGAATAAATTCATGAACCCTAAATACTCATTGTATTATTGGCATGGTCATTAGTGTAGCAAATATCCGGTTGAAACGATTGAGGAACAAGAAGTGAAGAGAGAGGAAAGTTTGAAAGAAAACCCAAGGTAATTAACCTACCTTAAACTAGTGTGTGATGTTGAGGGTTGTTTTGTTATGTTGCAAATATAAATGCTCAGTGAAGTGCAGGTGTTGCTAATAATATGAGGAAATTCAGTGTTTAATTTAATGTTGTTTAAGGGCCTAAGAGCCAAGTTCTTAAGGTTTATGAATATTGAGGGCTATTGTGGTGTAATGGTGAATTTTAAGTGTGTTTTGATATCTTGGATGAATTGATGGTTGGAGTGTTTTAGTGGGTTAAAAGATGAGTGTGAGCATGTAAAATTTATGGGGAGATCATGTCAAAATTTGAGTAGGAATGTAATGGTCCAAATGCATTTCTAGGAGGGAGCAATCTAGTGAGCTACAAGTGTTTTGAGAGAGAGAAGATTTAAGGAATTTGGAAGGGGAAATATGAGGGTTATAGTGTGCCTAATGATGTTAGAACACCTTAGAGGAGACTTGTGGAGAAGTTTGGAAAAGATTTGACAATTTGGGCTGATTTTGTGGCGTCCGACCCAGGGTCCGACCCACAGTTGGGTCGGACGGCCCTGTTTGGTCACCCGAAGCTTCTGGAATGGTCCGACCCAGATGGTTGGGTCGGACATGGGTCGGACGGGAGAAAATAAACGGAATGTTTCTGGAATGGTCCGACCCAGACGGTGGGTCGGACATGGGTCGGACATGGTAGAAGTTGCAGACCCGAATGTTTCTGGAATGGTCCGACCCAGACGGTGGGTCGGACATGGGTCGGACATGATGAAATTTTGGGACCCGAAGGCTACTGGAAGGGTCCGACCCAGAGGTGGGTCGGACGGTGGGTCGGACGGACCCAAAACATATAAAAAAAAGAAAAGAAAATGACAATGTAGTTAACCCTAGGGGGTACAATGAGGGTATCTAGGGTAAGTTAGGCATTTAAAACATGTCATATAATCATGTAAAATTCTTAGTAAGTTTGAGTTAAGTAAATAAATTAACCGAACTTATCAATCATGTTTAGGAACAACGTACGGTGGAACCCTAGAGCGGCAAGGACCAAGGTATGGTTTTCTTGCAGTCTGTTGCCTACCGGTTTACACCGGCTTGTGTGCTGTTTGTGTTTTTGTGTGTTTACAACCTTGTAAGATTAATCATGAAACGAGTTTACAGTTCTTACTATTTATGTGACGTGTGTACCGATGCCGGTAACCTCGAATGCGTGCTAACTGTTAGATGACCAAGGCTAGGAACGTAAGAGAACGGTATCCGGTAGTAACGCTTCCCAATCCACGGAGCGTTCTAACCCGGCTATGTGTGTTTAGTTGTGATGTGTGTTGTTGAGTTATGTCTTACTTCCCTTGTATGTCTAACCCGACTTAAACACTTACTTGCGAGATTATGTTAAGCTCCCATCGTGGGACTTCTAACGAGTGCTAACCGGGGAGTGAGGAATCCGGTCGTTCCGGTCACGCGTGTATGTATGGGTGTCGACATCTGAATCAGATTCGACTCTCTCCTTATGTTAGGGTAGTTTTCCTTTTATGGGGAATTCGACCTCCCATAGCTTAGCCAAAGCTACCTACCTGACTTCCACTCGGGCTAGGGGGAAATTATGTGTTGATGTGTTCGGGTCACTACGCCCGTCTCATCTTTCAAGTTAAGTTATTCATCCGACTAACAAACAGTAATGTGATATGTGTTAAGCTTAACATGAGGATGAAGACATCCTCTAGGCTTACAAGTCGACTAACCATGTTGGTTGTTACCTAAAGTGAATTGTTTTCATTATGTATGTGTTATCGTTTTTCAATAATACCTTATGTATATGCATGTTGTATGATAAAATCAACGCCATGTTATAACGACAAATAGTTGCGTGTATCCCGGTAGTCAGCGGGCTGCACGTTAACCATGCCAGCAAAAGGTTGCTGACCCCCTTTGGGGGCTATGTTTATTTGCAGGATGAGGATCGAGGAAGCAGAATGGCTTTAGATCCTAGGTTGTTGATACTCTTGTTATTTTTGGATGTTGAACCCGAGTAGTGCTTGTACACTCGAGGTCGTTTACTTTGGTGGATGTAAAGCTAGTTAGTGATTTTTGAACAGTTACACTCGGTATATTGTCATTCTTTTGGATAGTCATTTTTGGAAGGTTGTAATTATGCTCGGGAGTCGTGTGATCAGACCGATACATATTATGTAACAGCCTTGTTAGCCACGTGGGTGGCTAACGGCATGTAACACCGCCATTTTGGTATATGTTTAAGTAATGTTTTCCGCTGCAATTATTGATTAAGTGTTAAGGTTATGGACGGGGTGTTACAACTGCCAAGGCTGTCATAGATGTTCATGATGGTAAAATCACCTTGCGGTACGAGGACGAAAAGATTGAATTTGATATGAAAAAGATGATGAAGTTCAGTTCCACTTCCGCTCATTCAGTTATGTCGGTAAGTCTCGTTGATGAGGAAGGGGAGGTATGTGAACTTTCTGCTGATGACGAGGTTTATTCTCTATCTTCTTCTTCTTCTTTTACTGACTATGAACCTTTGGAACAAGTTCTTGTCTCTTCTGTTGAAGATAAGACTTCTGATGTTGAGGTTAATGCAGCTTTAGCTCACGTGGAGAGAGGGAAGGCAGGTTTTCAAGCTTATCGCCCTCCATTGGAGAGGCTTGATAGAGATATTCAGCGACCTGTTCCTTCGGTGGAGCAGCCTCCAGTTCTTGAGCTTAAGGAGCTCCCCTCTAATCTTAAATACGTCTTTCTTGCTTATAACAATTATTTGCCTGTCATTGTCTATTCTACTTTGACTTCTGGGCAGGAAACTAGGTTGCTAGAGGTGCTCAGGAGGCATAAGAGAGCCATTGGATGGACCTTGGCTGATATCAAGGGAATTGATCCAGCCTTCTGCACTCATCACATTTATATGGAGGAGGACTACAAGCCTATTCGACAGCCCCAGCGTCGCCTCAACCCCAATATGAAAGAAGTTGTAAAGAAGGAGGTGTTGAAGCTTCTGGACGCTGGGATCATCTACCCCATTTCTGACAGCACTTGGGTAAGTCCTGTACAAGTTGTGCCTAAGAAAGGTGGGTTTGAGGTTGTTATCAATGATCAAGGTGAGTCTATTCCTCAAAGGAAAATTACTGGTTGGCGTATGTGTATTGATTACAGACGTTTAAATTCTGCCACCAGGAAAGATCATTTCCCCCTTCCTTTTATTGATCAAATGCTAGAAAGATTGGTGGTCAGGAATATTACTATTTCCTAGATGGATTTTCAGGGTATTTCCAAATCACCATTGCACCTGAGGACCAGGACAAGACTACTTTCACTTGTCCCTATGGAACCTTTGCTTATCGACGGATGCCATTTGGGCTGTGCAATGCCCTAGCCACTTTCAGCGTTGCATGCAGGCTATTTTTGCAGACTTCATTGAGTAGAGCATAGAGGTATTTATGGATGATTTTTCTGTTTATGGTTCTGACTTTGATGTTTGTTTAGCACAGCTCGATCTTATCCTAGGCCGATGTGAGGAGACCCATCTGGTTCTCAATTGGGAGAAATGCCATTTTATGGTAAAGGATGGGATTGTGTGGGCCACAAGGTGTCTGCTAAAGGGATAGAGGTGGATAGAGCTAAAGTGGAAGTTATCGAGAAGCTTCCAGCACCTACCTGTGTTAAGGAGGTAAGAGCTTTACTTGGGCATGCAGGATTCTATCGTCGGTTTATTCAGGATTTTCAAAAATTGCTAAACCGTTGACAGATCTGCTTCTGAAAGATGCCCCATTTCTATTTTCTGAAGAATGTCTTTCTTCCTTCAATTTAATTAAGCAAAAGTTGGTAGCTGCCCCTATTGTTGTTTCTCCTGACTGGTCATTGCCATTTGAGATTATGTGTGATGCTAGTGACTTTGCAGTAGGTGCAGCCCTGTGCCAAAGGAAAGACAAAGTTTTGAGAGTTATTGCTTATGCGAGTAAAACTCTTAATGATGCTCAGAGAAATTACACTACCACTGAGAAAGAGCTTCTGGCTGTGGTTTTCTCCTTGGATAAGTTCAGATCTTATTTATGGGGAAGTAAAGTGATTATTCATACTGACCACACTGCTCTTAAGTATTTGTTTGGTAAGAAAAAGGCCAAGCCTCGCTTGCTACGTTGGATTCTTCTTCTACAGGAATTCGACATAGAGGTGAGAGATAAGAGTGGGAAACTCAATGTTGTTGCTGACCATCTCTCTAGGATGATAACTCCTGATGATGGTATTCCTATTAATGAATTCTTTCCTGATGAAACCGTTTTCAGTATTTCCAAACTGCAAGAGCCATGGTATGCTGATCTGGCAAATTTTCTTGTTTCTGGTGTTGTTCCTCATGATTTCTCCTATGCTCGGAAAAAGAAATTCCTTTCTGATTCTCGTCATTATATTTGGGAAGACCCTCACTTGTTTCGAGTGTGTGCAGATGGTTTAATTCGCAGGTGTCTTCCTGATGATGAGGTGAACAGCGTGCTGGAGTTTTGTCATTCAAGGGAAGCTGGAGGCCATCATGGATCTCATAGGACAGCAGCCAAGGTTTTGGAATCCGGATTCTATTGGCCCACACTGCATAAGGATTGTCAAAATTTTGTGGCTCGCTGTGACAGTTGCCAGCGTATGGGGAACACCTCTAGGCGATATGAGATGCCTCAGCATGGCATTTTGGAGGTTGAGCTTTTTGACTGCTGGGGTATTGACTTCATGGGACCCTTTCCTTCTTCTCAGGGTTTCCAATATTTCTTGTGGCAGTGGACTACGTGTCCAAGTGGGTTGAAGCGATTCCCTGCCAACATGTTGATTCTAAGACGGTGGCCAAATTCTTAAAGAAGCACATCTTCACACGCTTCGGCGTCCCTCGAGCTATCATTAGTGATGGAGGTACACACTTCTGCAATCGGAGCATTGATGCCCTGATGGCTAAGTACGGGGTGCATCACAAAGTTGCCCTTGCTTACCATCCTCAGACGAATGGGCAAGCTGAAGTGTCAAATAGGGAGTTGAAATGGATCCTCCAGAAGACGGTTAATTCCTCCAGGAAGGATTGGGCTCTGAAGCTCGATGATGCTCTTTGGGCCTACCGCACAGCCTATAAGACTCCCATTGGTATGTCACCATTTCGATTGGTTTATGGGAAGTCTTGTCATCTCCCAGTGGAGCTTGAGCACAAGGCTTATTGGGCTATCAAGGCCCTGAATTTTGACATAAGTACTGCTGGTGAGAAGAGGAAGCTACAGCTCTCTGAGCTAGAGGAGTTGAGGGATCAAGCTTACCACAATGCGAAGATTTACAAGGAGCGGACCAGGAGGTTCCATGACCAGCTTCTCCTTAAAAGAGACTTCAAAATAGGAGACTTGGTTCTGCTCTATAATTCACGGTTGAAGCTTTTCCCTGGGAAGCTCAAGTCTCACTGGGCTGGTCCTTTCAGGGTTGTGGGTGTGACTCCTTACGGTGCTTGAATTACAGAACAAGAAGGGTGAAATCTTCAAAGATAATGGGGCCCGTCTCAAGAAATATACTTGTCCTACTGATGTTTCTACTGGTTTGCTTGGTGTTTCTTTTGTCCAGGTACAGCAGGACTCTTCTACCCCTATTTTGGAGTCGGCGCTACCTTAGAAGAAGTCCATTCCATGGCGCCTTAAGCATAAATTCAGGAAGCTACGCACCTTGGATTTAGGATGCTGTGGGACCCTTCCCTCTTCCTCTCCTCTCTGAATCTGGTCGATGAGTCTAGCTAGAGACTTTAAAAGCAGAGCAGCTTGGTGGGAGGCAACCCACCGGTTTGTATTTCTTTTTTTGTTTCTTAATTTAGTTTTTTTTTACTTTTTTTATTTGTTTGTGGTGTTTGGCGGCTACTATTATGCTTCATGCAAGAGCCTTGGCTCTTATTTTTATACTAAAGATTTTGTCCGGTTCCACTTGAGTTTCTGGCTATGCAGATTATATTCTCAGCTTGGTTACTTTGTCACTTAGCTGAACTCAAGTGTGGGGTTGGCCTTGCTACACACCCTGAGCGGACTCTGGGGAGTATTCTAGTTCTTTCACTATTTTATGTTTCACATGCTCCCCTCTGTATAGCTGTGTGTGATTTTGTTTCCCTGTTGGATTGCTTGCACAATGTTAATTCTTCCTAAGCAATGAGACATTGCTTCACTCTAAGTGTGGGGTGGGGTAAGCTCTTCGCCGCTTGTTTTTTTGTGCATCTTTGTGCTCTTTTCTCTTGCATTTGTTACAGTTTAGCAGTGGTTGCTCAACTTGGTAGGGAGTCATAGAGGAAGTATTGTTGGTTAGCTGGTCTTGGGGTGCAAATTTGAAATTTCTATGGTTTTATTTGCTGAACTGAAGTCATTGTTCTATAAATGCTGAAACAAATGAGAATATTCTCCATCTGAACCTTGCTTTTAGCTTTGAGCCTTGGAATGATTTGGTTTGAAATGGTTGGAAAAGACTAGGCAAGGTACTCCGCTGATCCTAAGCATGCTAATTCTAATTCTGATCCAAAATCAGGCCTCGTCCACTTGGTTATTAAGTCCTTTGGGGTGCTTTATCACCTAGCTACCTAAGGTCCTTGTGATCTGGGATAGTTGACCCAAAGCCGCTACATGGGTGGAGAGAAAAGTCTGTGGTGAAAGAAATTGTAAACGCTTTAATTGAAATATTTATACAAATGCTGTGCTGAATTTAGATTATTTTCTCTTAAGGATCAAGAGTATGTGGCATTGAAAGGTATGATGGAATATGATCTTACTTCATGCCCCCTGTCGTTTCTATGGTTTGTGAAGGAAAAAGGTGGATTGGCTCAGGGTCAAAGGCTAGGCTCTTATGGTTTTGTTTCTCATCTGTTAGCTTCGAAAGACTTCATGTTTTCTCAAAAGAATGAATTATTTGAATAGTTTGAATTGCCCCCATGATTGGTAAAGCTAGCAATTCCATTCTCCTGTGCTCTTCCTTTTCTGTTGAGTTCCAATAGCTTGACATTACTTGTGCTTGAGAGTTTTGCTTGGGGACAAGCAAAAGGCTAAGTGTGGGGTGATTTGATAAGTGTGAAATTGATATGGTTTTATAGGTGCTAAATTCTTATTTTATGCAACTTTTTATGCACTTTCTCACACTTATCCTATGCTTTTCATGGTCCTTACTTTGGGCAAGAACTGATGCCAATTTGTATGTTAAAAGTAGGAAATGACTATTGGAATGCATAGATCTTCCCACGAGCTTTCTAACACCACAAACGGGGGACAAATCGGAGCTCATAGGAAGAATTTAGACCCTGCCGAAGTTGTGTCTAGTACAATGTTTATTATATGAATTTTTACGATACTCCGCGCAACTTTAGAGTCTTCCAATGGCATTGATGGATGAAGTTAATTAAATAAAGAAACTCCATATTCCTTCCAAGAGTTATTAGTTGATTTAAGATAATTGAATAAAAGAAGTTGGAGGAGTTGGAGGGTCTTTATTTATTACACAAAACTGAAGAAAATTTTAAAGAAGACCATCAATGGACAGACGAATAGTCTTGATTTCAACTATAAATAAGGAAGACTTTGGAAGGGGAAGATATCCATTCAGAATTTGAGAGAGACGCTCCATACGCGAGATTTTGAAGACAGCCGTGCAACCTTTGCATCAGGAAGAGGATTTCTGCTTCGATTTCACTTGTCGGTTCAACCCAATTCCTTGCAGATCCTCAGATTAACATAGAGATGATTCCTATACTTTCTTCTCTTATTGTTTTCTCTTTGTTATGCTTGGCTAAGGGATTAAACTCCGGGGTATGGTGGTTGTAAATAGTTAGGATTTTGTAGATTTGTTATTGGTTGATTTGGGATTTATCTTGGATTCGTTTCAGATTATAAATCTTGTTTGCGCTATCAATAAAATTTGCTACTTTATTTTTAGCTTTACGAAAGTTGTCAAGATCTGATCGGTGATTGATAGCTAGGTCGTTATAATCTGTTAATCTGTGGAAAGCTTTTTCTGATTGAAGAGTTTAGCCTTCAGATGCGTTTTAAATCCTTAGCTTAATCCTTTTGCAATAGTTGTGATAGATTCATGATTTAATTTATCGCGTTCTATGCATGAGAGATCTATTTGGCTAGGATTTAGTCATTTAGAAATTGGTTAGAATTTGCCGAATCCTATTCCCTAATCAATTGATGATAGAACTGCATGACTTAACTAGGATCGACCACCTAAACCCGGAGTTCCGTTTTAATTATCTTATTCTCAGTTGTTTTTCCTTCGCTTTTCAATTTTTAATCTACAACTTCCCCCCAGTTTACAGCCTTTGCTAGGATAGATTTATTGCTTAGTCCCCTGGTTCGATACCCCGGTTGCTCATATTACTATACTACAGTGGTCAGGAATTATTTTGCAACCCGTAGGTTTATTTTATTTATTAATTTCTAGGATTAATTTCGTAGTTTTTAGTCAAAATTACCGTTTGCAAGCAGCCCTAGTACCCCCGGTCTCCCATAGACATGACGATGATGCACTTCTATTAGTGGGAGAGATAGATGATCAGTGGGTGAAGCGCCGACGTGCACAGCCGGGTGCACGAGCTCCCAGACCTGATGAAGCTGCTGAGGACGAGCCCCCTGCTGTTGCCGCTGGTGGTGACATCCCCGACGTTCCGCTGCCCACTACTCCTACACCGGGATATGACGAGATGTTTCGTCAGTTTTCTGATTGGCAGGGGATGATCACTGCACGGGTCGATGGTCTTGCTGCTCATATGACTCAGATGGACATTCGTTTAGATGGGATGAGTACGAGCCTGCACGACTATGGAGTACTGATCTCAGCTTTGGAGACCCGACAGAGTGAGTATGAAGCTCGGCAGGACACAAGGTTTGCAGAGTATGCGGCTCACTATGAGGCATTTTCACTGATTATGATGCCCTTCGCTCAGCTGGAGTCCTGGCGTCTGCCTCGGGATCACCCACCACCTCAGTAGATCTTATGTTGGTTTATGATCTTTTCTTTTCAGACTCTTTCTCTTGCTATTGCTGTTTTGGATTCTCTTTTATTTCCTAACTCTGGCTGTTTTAATGTCTTTTAGCGTGTTAGGTTGCATCTTCTGGTACCCTTCGTTTTCTTTTTGGATTGTTGTTGTTACTTTGGTATTTCTGCTACTTCCACTCCTTGGTTATGTTCATTGCTTTTCTTGCAACATATTGTCTGCTGCTGCTTATTTCAAACAGATTGCCATATTTGTGTGCGATATCGACAAAATACAAAGGAGACTCTGCCGAATTTTTTTCAACACTCCTTAACTCGCCCGTTCCTTTTCATGAGTGTGGGGACATCATCTTCACCCATTTTTCAGGGGAGTTCCATTCTTTCTTTCGCACTATGATCATATTCATGCAGCAATGAGGGCATTGCTATTTTCAAAGTGTGGGGAAGTTAGTAGTAAGGGGGATGTGCGTTTATTTTCCTATTTTCTGTGGCTCCTGACACTACTAATTCTCACTTCATTAACCTTTGATGACCCTCCACAAAATTTTTAATTCGACATACTTGGTTTTCATTTGTGGTCAGATGCATCAGTCGGGAATAACGTACGAGTAGCGAATATTTTTGAGATTTAATCTGAAACTTCGGTCATAAGAACTTTGGTTATACTACATGTATTGTCAGTTTTGGTTAAATTTTTTATCTATTTCCTTAAATAAAAGGTGAGACCATTTTGTGACTATTTTGTTTGAACTAACTTGGGGCTTTGGAAAGTTTTTGGAATGAATGGAAGGAAAGGACAAAGGCAAGGTATTCCTCTAATCTATTCTGAACCGGAACAGCCCTCTCCCGTCCGGTAATTAAGCCCATGGAGTGCCTCATCACTTATCTACCTAAGATCATCTGATCTGGGATAGAAGACCCAACACCGCTACAAGGATGGGGACACTAGTGCAAAAAGGGTCTTTTTCGGCGGTTTTTTTATGCCTTTTTCGGCGGTTTACAACCGCCGAAAAAGGGTCTTCCCATATTTTCGGCGGTTTTGCAACCGCCGAAAAAAGCAACTATTTTCGGCGGTTCCTAAGGCAAAAACCGCCGAAAAAGACCTATTTCAGAGGCAAAATTAACGTGAAAATTGGAGGATTTTCGGCGGTTCCAAGTAGAAACCGCCGAAAATAAGCAAGTTTTTACTTATTTTCGGCGGTTTCTACTTGGAACCGCCGAAAATCCTCCATTTTTTTTTGGTTTTTCTCGTTTTCGTTTACAATCCCATATGTCACAAAACCTGTTAATATGCATCCAAATATGTCCACATATCTCTCTACATCACATGGTAGAGGATCTCATCACTCTTTAAGTAAATTGTCAAAAAAATCCCAAAAATAATGACACGGCTTACAAATGACCATACACACCACATTTAAAATGGTCACAAATGACCATACACCACAATTCACATAGTCACAAATGACCATATACATACACAATTGATCAAATGTTCACTAATATACTCATAGTGGTCATTTTTTACAATCTATCTAACCATAAAAGTCTAACGAAAGTTCTAAATAACAATTCGAGAACAAAAAGCAAAAATCAAACCAAAGTCATGGAGACAAAATCCGCCCAATCCTCTAGCATCCCGTTGATGGTTCTGCGTTATATTCTCCAACACTAGGAAAAACCTTTGAAAAACAAAACAAGACAAAATTGGTTAATCATCAAACAATTATATTAGTAATTGAAAAATAAATATAACTTCGATATACCTTTTCTAACAGATCATCCATCTCACCAAATAGGGTGACTATGTCATGCATATACCTCATGACATAATACCCACACTCTGAACCTCCGGGTTGACGTGAACACTTAAACACAGGAAGAACAGAACTAATTATATAAGACATTTATTTGTGATTACAACCAATCAATAATAAACATGTAAATGATGATGCATTCACCTTCACTGAAGTCCATTGGACGTTATTTTTTGACCTTATACTAAGCTCTGAAAGCATAACACCTTGATACACACTGCATAATTATTATCATCAACATACATTAATTAAATTAGGATATCCATTCATAATAAAATTAAATTAAAGGAGTTGAAATGCATAAAGAATTGCTTCATAATGTACTTACACGCTAAGGTGTGGCTTTATCTTGATTTCTCTTGGATTTCCGGTTTGCAACGGATCAAGAAATAGTATCCGCGAACGATCCAGACACAACACCAGTAAAACCCAATGGCCACTGTGTAATACCAAAACACTCACATGTCATTATAATGCATGTGTGCACAGATAACTACAACAGTTATTCAAATTAAAATGATAAACAGAAGTAAATACTTTTGATGATAAGGTAGCATAACATATTTCTTCCTCGCTCTGATGCTGTTAGTCAACGCACGCTGTATGTACACCTTACACGCTTCTGTATCGCACTTCAGAGCAGTGAATGATGCTCTTTCAGGACACAAAAATCCATACTTGGTAAGGCCAAAAGATTGCATTTTGTCATTCAAAAACTGTTCATAAATAAAAAGACATAAAATTAATAAACATTGCTTCAGAACAATTTATAACTTAATTATAAAACAAAACTAATACTTACAGAATAAATGAATGCATCACTGCAACAGGCACCCAATCAAATCGTAGTATGTCCCTAACATCAGTCGTCCACATTTGGATTTCTATAGTTCGTCCGTAGTGAAGAAGGTCATCTTCCAAACTGAGTAGGATAGAATTTCTGCCATCTGGGAAGTCGCGGATTAGATCATGCAAGCATTTCATGTTTGGCCCCAAGCGTGCATATACGGAATCGTCCACCAAATTTTCTCTTTCCACAACATTGGTGGATGCTCTGTATTCAGAGGATCCAATCTTTGACTTCTTTTTGTCAGGAGATGTAGATTTCTTTCTTAATGCCTATTTACAACCGACAATCAATACTAGTCATGAACTGAGCATCCACACATACTATATTCATGTAATGAACAATAATAACTACACTAGTGGTTAGTATTAGACATACCTTCACACACTTCCGAATCAGACGAATGGGCCACTGAACGAATGCACCCTTTGCAGACCGAACTGTGCTGTACTCCTCCGTAGGTACAGGGAGTGGTAGATCAGGAACCGTATAAATCGGTTCGTCCACAGAGACTCTCCCGTGATACGGCTTCAGTGGTATTCCATGGGTCACGTCATTAGGGCCTGATTGGTACACCCTTCCTTCCGCGACACATATTCTTCATTGTTGTATGGAAGCAGGAGGTTACAGTTCCACGGGTCCTACAATTTCATCAGAGTAGTAGATGTTGAACTAAAAATATGTAATAAAAGATATGACAACTAATAGAACAGTTAAAGGTATAAAAAATTACCTGTACATAAGCGTAAGGATACTGGTCATTGGAATCCACACTTGTGTACACTCCAGCAGGAGTAGGGTCAGAATATCTTGGAGGAACATATGGCTGGGATGCATGACTGTCTTGACGTATTTCATCAAAGACCTCCTTCTTCCACTGCTCTCTCATTTCATTAATGGCACGCATGTGCTGCTCGTAAGAAATTGTTTGTCCTTGAGTACTCCCTTTCCTTGACCCGGGGTTACCAAAAAGTTTTCTTATCCCTATGTTAACACCCCCTAACCCCACAGCTCGGCCTGGATGATCTTTCTTTCCAAGTGCACGAGACAACTGGTCATCATGTCGATCAGGTACCCAAGTCCCTTGGGTAACTTGTTCATTCAGCTCATCCTTTATAATTAAATGTAGAAAAGTTAATTATAATTTTTAATGATAAAAATAAATTTGTCAAAAAATTTGAAAGTAAAGAAAAGTACTTACCATCTTATCAACAATTTCCTTCGTCTTCTCGAAGGGATATAAACGCTCTCCAGTTTTCGGGTCTTTCTTAGTACGTGAAAGCTTCCAAAACGTACCCCGTAGCTGGTGCTCATCAAGAGTGCTCATATCTGATGGCAACTCTCCTTCTGCCACCCATTCAGGCACTCTTCTATTAACCCCTTTCGCACCCAACACGTGATGATATTCATTCTTCTTCGCATTCGCGGATTGGGCTTCGCGGTACTCCTGTTATCAAATAAACACACAATTAAGATGACCAAATATACATATGTAAATATAAGTACCTCAAAAATATATATTTATATAATAATTATTATTTATAGTTAATACATACCTTTGTCTCCATCTTCTTATCATAGAACTCCTGCCACTTCTCTTTGGTTATTGGTGTGTAAATCTCCCAAGGTTGGCGTGTGTCGCCGTCCGGCCTCTTAAGCTTCTTGGTGATAAACCACTTAACCAGATCATGCTTATGATCTGCAAATTTCTTGCGCATCATTGATTTGACCATGGAGTAGTACTCACTTTTGCTGGTATTTGATATCGTTTCTGCATATTACCATAAATGAAACAAATGTTAGTGATGGATACCTACAAATTATACAAAAATAATACTTTAACTATTGTTTATTTACCTGTACGATCTCAAACATCTGTCTCTTTAGTCCTTCATCAACTTGAGGCCAGGTGAGAGTAATATCACAATACTCTCGCACAATGATGCCTAGCTCTGTAGTGAAGTCTGTAGCCCATTCCCCAATCGGCTGTAGATACGCATTAAACTGTAACGGCTTTGATTCAATCTTTTTTGATCTGAGAGCTTTCGTCGGACCTCGAGGTTTTACGGTCCTAGGAAGCTGGATTTGTGATCCAGAAGGTCCAGCCTCTGTGTCCTCAGCTGGCACAGAGGCTGGAGTAATCTCATCCCCGCCATTACCCCCCTCATCAGCTCGGGCCTGTGACTTGTGACCTTTCCCTCCACGTGTTTTCTTCTTCTTTGGTCGGGATGCCTCTGTCAAAAGCTCGCCGACGGGTCATCCATATCATCCATTTAACTATCTGCAAAGATAAACAACCGTATATCAATAACACCACAACAAATAATGTAATCAATACATAATAAGACATCGTTATTATTCCAACAAATTATTTAATGAACAAACAAACAATAAAATATATTTTTAATTACCTAACAACTGAACACATCATTTATGGTTTTCAACCCATAAACCCTCATCGTGATCAGACCTAGTATACACTACATCGTCTGGAACATCAACAATGTCTGTGACAGGAATACTGGTAGAAAAAGGTGGTGTCTCATCGAACATTAATTCATCATCATCAACATCTTGATCAGCATTAATGTTGACAAATCTTTTCCCTGGTAATACAACTGACCACCTGGAATCGGTGGGATCTTCTATGTAAAATACTTGTTCACAATCCTTAGGAAATATGAACGAGTCTTGTGTATGACCAAGGTGTGATAAATCAACCAAGTTAAACCCATCGTGAACCCGATAATCGTTTCTATTATCCACCCATTTGCATTTAAAAA
This sequence comes from Limonium bicolor, assembly GCA_023374045.1. Classification (NCBI taxonomy): domain Eukaryota; kingdom Viridiplantae; phylum Streptophyta; class Magnoliopsida; order Caryophyllales; family Plumbaginaceae; genus Limonium; species Limonium bicolor. Next base: position 249,907,683 of record CM041781.1, on the reverse strand, counting down.
TAACAAACTTTTGAAACTGATAATCAAGCTCCCAAATATCTGCAATGAATCCATAATACAACCTCGACGTTGAAATCGTTGAAGCTGGATCACCTCTGGTATACTCAGTTGTTGTTGCTTCTACTTTAACCCCGCTATTCTGGTTTAAACATCTATCATCTTGCCGTTTTGTCCAGTAGGTGAACCCATTGATGTCATACCCTTCATAAGATATACAAGTGGAACCAGGTCCCAAGGCTAACCAACGGAGCTCTTCACTTACATTATCAGGCTCTAGTGATGCAATCTTCATGACATGATCTCTAAACCATGAACAGAAGGTCTTGTTTTGCTCCTTTACCAACCAAATAATATTCCTCCCAGGATATTGAGCTCTTAGTGCAGTCATGTGTTTCTCAAAAAATGGCTCAATAATCTCAAGGTGATGTAAAACGAATAGATGTGCAGACTCCATTGAGGATGAATCAATTGCCACAATTTTTTTTCCAATAACACCTTGACCTTCTGTCCCTCCTATGTGTCTCGGTTGTGGCACTCCAATAGCTACAGCTCCCTTCAAGTATTCAGTACAAAATTCTGTCACTTCTTCGGTTATTGTCCTTTCTATGATACTCCCTTCAGGTCGATATCTATTCTTCATCCTTCCCTTCAAGATTCCCATGTATCTCTCAAATGGATACATGTATCTTAAATATATAGGACCACATAATTTGATTTCTCTTACAATGTGAACAACCAAGTGGACCATGATGTCAAAAAACGAGGGTGGAAAATACATTTCAAGTTGACACATCGTAACAACAACATCGCGTTGCAGACTGTCTAGTGTATCAACATCCACGACTTTATTGCACACTGCATTTAAAAAGAAACATAGTCTTGTAATTGCATTCCGCACATCTTTCGGCAATATACCCCGAATGGCAACAGGAAGTAGATGCAACATCAGAATGTGATAATCATGAGACTTCAACCCGATCAACTTCAAGTCCTTCATTGACACAAGACTTTTCCAGTTAGATGAGTAACCCGTAGGAACCTTAAGGGAATGAAGACATTTACAAAAGCTGTTCTTCTCATTCTTAGACAAAGTGTAACATGCTGGAGGTAAAAATGTTCGTTTGCCTCTTTCTTGGGGATGCAACTCCTCACGTATGCCCATAGCTTGCATGTCTTTTCGAACCTTTATTCCGTCTTTTGTTTTCCCAGGTATGTTAAGCAAAGTCCCAACAACAGCCTCACCAACATTTTTGACAATATGCATGAAATCAAGACAATGCCTAACAGATAAATGTTTCCAATACGGAAGTTCCCAAAATATTGAACATTTTTTCCAGATGTTTTTTTGGGTAGACTTGGACGGAACACCGAAAACATTGTCAATGTCTTTCACCTTTTGATAAATCTCTTCAGAACTCAGAGGTATACGAGCAACACGTGACTCAGTCTTTCCGTTGAATAACTTCCTCTTTTTACGGTACGGGTGAGCTGATGGCAATAATCTACGATGACACATGTAGACGTTTTTTCCACAAAACTGTAGACGATCAGAACAAGTGTCGTCCTCACATATTGGGCAAGCAAATGTGCCTTTTACTGTGTATCCAGATAAGTTCCCGTACGCTGGAAAGTCATTCACTGTGCAAAAAAGCATGGCACGAAGTGTAAAGTTTTGTCTGGCATAACTGTCATAAACCACTGTCCCCTGATTCCATAGCAATTTCAAATCGTCAATCAGCGGTGCAAGGTATACATCGATGTTATGTCCTGGTTGTTTAGGTCCAGAAATCAACAATGATAACATTATGTATTTCCGCTTCATACACAGCCACGAGGGAAGATTGTAGATCACCAATAGAACAGGCCAAGTGCTGTGCTGACTACTTAGACTGCCATAAGGATTCATCCCATCCGTACATAACCCGAGTCTCAAATTTCGACTGTCACTGGCAAAATCTTGAAATCTTCTGTCGATTGTCCTCCATTGTGGTGAATCAGCTGGATGTCTCAGCTTATCATCATTTTTTCTTCCTTCTGCGTGCCATCTTAAATTTTGGGCATCTCTGACATTGGCAAAAAGTCGTTTGAATCTTGGTATTATGGGTAAATACCAAATGACTTTTGCTGGAGGACTTATTTTCTTAGAATTGGATGTTTGACCGTCCTTCTGTTTATAGCGTGACAAATGACATTTTGGACACTCATTCAAATGTTTATTCTCTCCTCTGTATAATACACAACTGTTTGGACATGCGTGTATCTTTTCGTACTCCACACCCATAGGACACATCAACTTTTTTGCATCATAAGTGGAAGTAGGAAGATTGTTATCATCTGGTAGCATGTCGTGGAATAGTTCTAGTATTGCCGTAAAACTCTTATCACTCAAGCCAAATCTTGCTTTAAGATTGAACAAATGCAGCACGGATGTCAACTTTGTATATTTGGTGCATCCGGGAAACAAAGGGGAACGTGATGCATCAAGTAATCTTTGATATTCAGCCGGTTTGTCTGTGAAATTATCTTCAACATCTTGCAGCATAGAGTCCAGTTGTTCAATCTTATCACTGTCGTCGTTGATATCAGTGTCACTCAGATCACACGTATTATCAGGAAATGTAGTATCGTCTAACCATTTCTGGTTCACTGTTCGGTTGAGTGGAAGTTTGCACCCTGCTACTGGCTTCTAATGACTCGCCATGCAAAAACCATATCTTATAGTTCGGCATAAATCCACGCCTTGATAGATGAAATCTGATTGTATGTAGGTTAGGAAACTTATTGCGAAGTTCACATTGTGCACATGGACAGGGAATGTGTGTCTCGTTCATCCTTTTCTGATGATCGAGAGCTGCTTTGCAAAATTCATTATCCACTTTTGATTCAAAATAATTCCCTCGCTGACCGTACATCCATTCACGGTCCATTCTACAAACACAAATGAAAGTAAGCTAAAAAATAACTACAAAATATATTGATAATGTAATAATAAATAATATTTAAAATAATAAATATCAAAACAACAATAACAAACTATCTTTGGAAATGATATATAATGATATGGTTCTTGCACGGCTAGTCTGTATAATATATATACACATCTATATATATTATAGATATATACTACTTGATTATCTTACATGTATATATATATATATATATATATATATAACCAACAATATATTAAATATATATATATAATTCTGCAACTAACTATTATATATAAATCAATGAATTTTACAAACAATTAATTATGATAAACAGAAATTCAACGAGGTTGAAGAACAAAACTAACCTGTTTTTGGAAGGACGAGGAGTAGGCGAAACTCGGAGGGAGGAAACAGGGCGGAGGACGGCGACACACGAGATCACAAGGAGTAACTGTGAACCGTAATAATTAGAATATATAATAGTTGTAGTTATAAAAAAAGCTACGTACAATTATTCAACAAGAACTACCCTCACCTCAACTGGGCTAGCTCACCTCCGATGGAGGTAACAGGACGGAGTACAACGACAAGGGTATAACTGTAACGAACCATATTAATAATAAGTGAGGATAATAGTTGTAGTTATGTAAACAATCACAATTAATTATCAACAAAAACAAACCCTCAACTCACGTGTTTTCCCCCTTTTTGGACTCGTTTCAGGTCGCTAAACCGGCGACTTGTTAGAAGTGAGGATGAATTGTCGCGTGTAGCTACACCGCCAACTTATGAAGTATCTAATTCATTGTCAATATTTAATCAATAATCACAACTTATTGTAAATCAAATTATAAAATTAAGTAACTATAAGTCAACATTTTTGATGTTAATTCACACGACAAATCACCAATGACGCTTACTTGGCAACAATTCACACAAAAATTGTAGAAAAGCACAAAAATATCACTGAAATTGGTTCAGCCATTTCATCGAACACTTTGCGGGCATATGCATTATTTTGTAAAATTACACACATTTAGAATTTCCAATCAAACCAATCAATCTACTACACACCAGATAACATAAATCAAGCAAAAACTACACTTAAACAACAAATTAAGGCTCAGTTTAACATAAATTCGAAACTTCAAATTCGTAATCAAAAACTAACCTAAAATTGACTGTTGTAGTGAGGGGGGGCGGACGACGGTGGCGCAGGCGGGGCACGGCGACGGCGGTCGGACGCTGTGGAAGGTGGCCGGAAACGGGAGGCGACGGCAGGGGCGATTTTGGAGTCGGGAGGTTTCTGTGTGAAGATTGAAGAAGAGAGAACGCGCGACTACTGAATTCGTCGGGGTTAGGGTTATTTAGAAAGAACAATTTTCGGCGGTTGTAAGGCTAGGAACCGCCGAAAATGCCCCGTCAATTTTTAAAATGAGCATTTTCGGCGGTTGTAAGGCTAGGAACCGCCAAAATTCCCCGTCGTTTTTTTAATGAGCATTTTCGGCACCTCATTTTCGGCGGTTGTAAGGCTAGGAACCGCCGAAAATGACTTATTTTCGTCGGTTCTACTGAAAACTGCCGAAAATGTTGTTCCAAGTTACTCATTTTCGGCGGTTTCTACAATAACCGCCAAAAATGGGGTGCCGAAAAAGGCCCTTTTTCTACTAGTGGGAGAAAAAGTCTGGGGGGATGAAATGAATAATGCTCACTCAGAAAAATTGGAAGGAAAGTTCTTTCATGCTAAACAGTTTATTGCAAGTTCTTCCTTGATTATGAGTATGTGGCAATGAAAGGTAATGTGGAATATGACATTACTTCTTGCCCCTTGTCGTCCAAATGAATTGTGGAAAGCAAACGGAAAGTAAAGCCCTGAGTAAAGTTTGGACTAAATAGTTATGATGATTGTCTCATGCATTTGTCAAACACCCTAGCTTCACTGTTTAAGAAAACTTGCAGTACTAATCGTTGTTTCTTATGACTGTTTTTCGGCATTAGATTTCCTTGTACACTTTCCTGACCTGATAAATCCCCGCTTATGAACTCTGGTACATTTTGATTGCAGTAATTGCTTGAGGACAAGCAAAGATTAAGTGTGGGGAAGTTGATAAGTCAGGAATTTACCTATTTCTACAGGGTCTTTTGATACCTAATTTGTTACCATTTACTGCTAAATTCCTGTCTTATGAGCATTTTTATGTTTCTTGCTGCAATTGTCTTCTTTTATGGTTTTTGTGTGCTTTTTCAGGTTTTTAATCTCAAGGAAACACATTCCTATCATTGCTGGAACACATGGCAAATCAAACAAGCTGATTTGAGTCAAGACAACAACTCTCGACCTAAATTTAAGCATGGTCCGGGACTTGATGCTGGAGCTAAGTCCCGGATCACATTGTGACTCAACTCTCGAATCAATTTCAGGCATGGTCCGGGACTTCTTACATGGCTTAAGTCCCGACCACAATGGGGCAAAACTCTCGACTTAATTTCAGGCATGGTCCGGGACTTGATACACGGCCTAAGTCCCGGACCACACCATAGCAGAATTCTCGAATTGTTTTCAGTAATGGTCCGGGACTTCAACCAGGGCCTAAGTCCCGGACCAAGTGGTCGAATCCGACAATCTGTAGCGCGCGAACGTGAAGAGAATTTTATTCTCTTCATATTAAACTACCACCCCACTTCATTCCATCCCTTCCAGCACTAATCTTTCTTTCCAGACTACCGTCCCACCACTGCTACTACTTTCCATCCTCTAATCCCACTAATCTAATTACCTTCCAAATTTGCCAACTGCACTCCCATCTTCTTTCCAACAAGTAATATAATTAATCATCATCTCCACCACCCAGTACTACCATCAGTCGGAGCAAATACTCTATAAATAGAGTACAATACTCACAGTATAAAGACACAAGACCCATCCATTATACTCCTCCATCTAATTACATCCATCATCCACATTTCACACACAATCCTCCATATAATATCACCTCACTATACACCTACGTATCCATACACATCCACAGAAATCTGGAGTGTACAAGCAGTTGAAGACTTCACCATTTTCTGGAGATTGAGCAGAAGAAAATGCTGGTCGTGCACAGAGACTCCATCAAAGAATTTTAAATCAGAGTTTCTTCTTCTTGCTCTTCCTCTTTAATGTTATTTACATATTTTGTCAGTACTTTTATTTCCATGGCTGAGTAGTTTTTATAAATTTCGGTTTGCTATGTAATCCAAATTCAAGGTTCCATTATCTTTGTGATTTACCATTTTAATAGATTAAAGTGCTTGTTCCTTATTTATTTTTATTAATCTTGTGATTTGGCCAATTACTGGATTTTATCAGTTTATCTCTTATAAGTGAGAACTGTGGTAGATAATAGACAACAGGAACGGTACCGGTTAATTTAGAGATGGTAATTCCTCTAGGATATTAACTGATCAATAAACTGGATTTTTCTTAAAGCTGTTAGCAATTAGTAAATTTGTAACGAGAGTTAAATTTATTAGCTGGTAATTAGATTCCACCGAGCGGGAGACCGAACGTGGAATATTTCTGATCTAAGATTTTAGTCTGGATTTTGGTAAACACATTGAGAAAGGAACCGAAGAAATTGGAGGATTAGTAGACCGGAATTCCCCCGTTTTATTCAAGAATATCATTATTTGCCACTTGTCTTGCATTTATTACTCTTGCTCTTATTTACATTCTTGTTTCATAATTTAGTAATTCAACAAACAAAACCCCTTTGTGACTTAAGTAAACCGATTTATTAGTTCGTTTTTAGATATTAATTAAACTAAAACGCTGCCTCCCTTGGATTCGATAACCTGGAGGGATTCTTCTAGGTAAACTTGCTACAATCGACCGGTATACTTGCCGTTAGGTTTTTACCCAACAGGAGCCTTTAGTATCTTTCCTTCATTAGGCCCGACATCACACATGCCATAAATTAAGTTTGCAGGTTTATGCATTCACCAAAGGAAATTCACTAGAAAGCAGTAAAAGGCATCTTGGTAGGAGGGATGCAGACTGGACTGGCATGACCGACGCTCCATCACCGGTCTTCTAGTGTTTTTAGGGTTGCACCTCATTTCTTGGAGCTGGCAAAAGCAAACCACCATCAGCCACTCGACCACGGAATCCGAATACAAGGTCGTCGCTTCTGGCACCACGGAGGCTATTTAGCTTCAAACAGTTGCTGGCTAAGCTTGGTCTTTGCCTCACCTCCCCACCCACCATTTTTTTTGTGATAATCTCTCAGATACCTATCTCGAATTTCAACCCTATACTACACAGCCGCGTCAAACATTTGGATCTCGATTTCCATTTTGTACGTGAACACATCAAGAACGGCTCTTTGAATGTCTTTCACCTTCCCTCGCAGGAGCAACCTGCCAAAACTTCCATTGACTGGAAGTGTTTGACTCGAGGGGAAGTGCAAGCCTACAGGCCCATTGCATCTAACTTTCTAGAGTTTAGTCATGCCCAGTTCTAGTTTTTATATTTGGTCTTATTTATCTGTTCAGTCACAGTCCATTACATGTATTATTGTACATACCTCATATAAATAGGTCATTCGATCATCAATACAATACAATGAAACAGTAATTAAAACCCTACTCTTATACACTCGTAGCTGCACATACAAAATTTACGCAAACAAAATTTTTAGCTTTTTTTAGAAGGCTCGACCAGGTTTTCCAGTGGATTGGATCCTAACCTTCAGAGGCTAACAAATTGGGGGTTTTGAAAGGTTTAACCATCGACCTTTGGCGCGCAATAGTTGTTGTTGGGTTTCCAAGTGAATGCATTTTCTAATTAATGCTTCTACTCTCATCCTCACTCTGTAGAATTATCAGGGTGAACCAAATATAACATAATAAAGAATAACCAACTAACATAAATTAAAAGAAATTTTCCAAACAACTATGTCATTAACATTGTGAATCTTTTTGTTGGAAAAATGAACCATAATCAGAAACAATAAGAACCTTTTATGTACTGTCTGATAATTTTGTGAGTCTGATAACTATTGCACATAGAACTATAACGACAGAATAGAGAATGAACCAACTAACATAAATTAAAAAGAAATTTGTTTGTACAACTATGTCATTAACAGTGTGAATCTTTTATTTTGCAAAAAATAATCACTATTAGAACATTATGAATTCATGTATTGTCTCATGACATTGTCATTCTTGATAACTACTGCATATAAAAAGAAACCAAACCAGAAAGTATACAAAATGAAAGAAACCACAAACTAAAAAGAATATGTTCTACACTATGTCACAATAGTGAGAATCTTTTGTTTTAGAAAAGTGAATCTTATTCGAGAACAATATGAACCTTTTAAATACTGTTTGTAATACTATGATATCAACAACATGAATCTTGAGTTTTGAAATACCCCAAACTTAAAATGGTGATTAAATTATTCTAATATGGTATTTAAGGGCCTAATAGTGCCTAAGAGCATTGGTGAAGAAAATAAAGCCAAAAGAAAAGAGAAACACTAAAAAGCGTAAATGTAAAAATAAGTGTTACACAACCATAGGAGGTATATGACCTTGATTAGGGTCATAGATGGATTCCTAAGTCTTAATCATGCCTAAATAATATGTGGGAATAATTCCCGAAGAAAACGGATCCAAATAATGGGTTAAAATGCTAACGGAGTCTTAGAGCACGTTTTTCGAGAAAACCCGAAAACATGACTTTAAGTGGTCAAACAGACCCGTAAAAATTATAGTTGACTATATAGCTATAATTAAAAATTAATGGAAGCCTAAGAACCATTAAAATTAAAGAAACGAGAAAAATCTGGAAAAACAGGCCCGGTTAGTGAATAGTGCCAAACCGGGGAAAATTAGGAGCATTTCTTGTAAAAAGATGAAAAACGCTCAAGATTATATTTATACAGGGGGGCGGTTTTTATGAGAGAAAAATCATCTCTCTCACACTTGACTAGCTTATTAGCTAAAGTAAAGCAAAAAGTAATATACTCACTTTTTCCCTCTCTCCTCTCATTTCTCTCTTCTCTCTCCTTCCTTCTTCTTCCCCCACCATATTTCCCCTCCTCCCTTCTCTTGCTGGTGATTTTGAGGAGCTCCAATGGCAGCTCTCATTCTTCTTCATGCTCAAGCCACAATAATGCTCCAAACTCAAAATAAAATGCATATTCTTGTTCCTCTCAACAAGAGCTACCCTTCCCTCTTTTCAAAATTTCAAATGGGTGAAGTTGACCACCATGGGTATAGCACCATTGGAGGAGAAATTCAGATTTTATGGAGCTTGGGAGTCTCCTCTTTCATTCAAGGTAAGAAAAATAAAAAAAAATCCAACATTCCCTTTCATTCCTTGACCTAGACGACGATTTTGGCCCCTCTTGATACCTTGATTTATTCTTTGTATGAGCCTTGAATCAAGCTCCAAGAGTGTAATTGGAACCTCCCCTTGATTGTTGATCAAAATCCAATCCTAGGTTTCCAAGGTAATGCCCAACTCTAATGCTTTAAGCCCTTTTAATTAATGAGTTAAGTGTTTTACTTAGTCTCATTTCTTTTTTTGAATGTTGGGTTGAAATTTGGCAATTACATTGCCCTTTGACCAAAAATGGGAAGAGGAAAAGAGAAGAGGAGAAGAGAAAGGTAAACATATGAGCTTAAGGTAAGAAACTAACCTTAATGTGCATCCATATTACTTTTAGATATTGGGATGGGAATTTTAAGAATGAAACCAAAGTATGAGCTGAAAATGTGTTTGGTGATTAGGAGAGAGAATTGTGAAAGTGTTGTTTGAATTAAGGGCCTAAGTGTCATGCAATTTGAGATTGTGCATTATATTATGTTTAATGAGTTTTGGATGTAACCTTATGTGCTGGTAGTGCCCTATATGGGGTGTGGCTAGTTGGATTGTTTAGGGAGTGAGAATTGAGATTTGTACATGTTAGAATTGTAGGTGAGTTAGGTTAGTTAACCATCTTGAAATGGTAGTTGGAGAACTAAAAAAGTAGTGCAAAAATCTGTAGCGAAATGGATGTTTTAGTGTCTTGAATTTCTAGGAAAAAACCTAGTGTGAATGGCTTTGAAAATGGAGGTTTGAACTTGAGTAATGAAACACAAATGGTTCTAAAGGATTTAGAATGGTCAAAATGCTTGAGGGCAAGGTGTAAACCATCAAGAGAAGTGTTGGTAATGCACTAGTGTGCAAAATTGCAAAAATGAGAAATAAGAATTTGTAGAATTGAGCAAGGACTGAGTAGAGAGTTAATCAATGATTGAGGAATGTTTAAGAGTGTTTAAGGTGTTTTAACATGTCAGAAAACATATGGAAAGTTTAAGAAAAGATTGGGTGTGGATTAAGGTTGGAATAGGAGTTGCAAAATGACCATTTAGTAGCTTTTTAGCAGGGTCCGGGACTTGGTCCTTGGACAAAGTCTCGGACCACACTTAAATTTGAGCTGAGAGTACAATACTGCACTTGGTACGGGACTTGAGCTAGGTACAAGGTCCCGGACCACTCTATTATTTCTACCGAAAGTTGATTCCAACATTGGTCCGGGACTTTGGGTCCAAGTCCCGGACCACCCCCAAAATGCAACCGAGAGTGTTTTTAAGGCATTAAAAGGTGGGGGATTGAATGGTAATGGTTTTAGATGATGTTTAGGCCTTGTTTGGTGACATGTAAAGGTCCTTAGAAGTATAAACAAGTGCTAGATTGATTGTGGAGGTAACAACCTAAGTTCACAAGAGTAAAGATAAGGATAACGGGACAACAGGGTAAGTATGGGGGTAATAGTAGTTTACATACCGTATGATCATGATGTTAATAAAACATTTGAAATGATACCAGCTGTACGAGAATTAACTAAGGAGCATGAGACGACGCGCTAAAGTAATCCCTTGGTGAAAGGTATGGACTTCTTGCAATTTGTGTCCTGCCGAGTCCTCTAGGCTTGTGTGTTGTATGCTTATGTGCCGGCCTAAGAAGATAATGCATGAAAAATGGTTATTGCATTGTTATGTATCTTGATGCTTGTTGCATGTGCTAACCTCCCTTGTGTGGTCTAACATAGTATTGTAGACCGAAACATAATTAATTACCGTAGGGTTAGTGACTCATAGGAAAGAGTCGTCTCGCAAAATAATGTAAACATGGGAAACGCATGAAAGCTATCGATTAGAGAATAACGATAGTGCAACCTTATAAACTCACTAGAACGTGAGAGATATGTACAGGATTAGTAACTCATGTTAACGGTTAGAGAACCAAAATGGAATAATCCACAAAACAATTAATAGTGGAAAGATATAAAGAACCTCTATTAAGAGAACATTGATAGTTCAAAGTTATGAACTCATGAGAACAATATAAAGAGTAATATGGGACCAACAAACTCCCTTGAAAGATAGTCGGCCTCCTATATGAGGATTCGACCCGCCATGAGAAAACAACCCAAATGTATAAGTATTCGCAATGTTGGGGCAACCCTTAAATATGAGAATACCAGAACTTGAGAAAATTCCCTAAGACGTTAGATGACATCGAGAGTGATGCCTCTAGTCTAATAAACATAAATATGTTATAACTCCGAAAGAGGAGTGTTGGGAATATGAGAAGTCCGGTAGAAATACGGACATTTGTATAAGTAAGGAACTAAGAGAGTAGTTCTGGTAGCTAGTTGAGCCTTCCCACCATGCTAGACCCAGAGTAGGGTCGAAACCGGGGAAGTAAGACTAGGCTTGAAAGCCCGGTGGTGAGTCTTATGTATGACTCTGCCCGAAGGCCATGTGTTTGGCTTAAGAATTATTTAAGAGATGAACAATTGAGAAATAAGTATGAGACCCGTAGTGTCTAAAGAACTAAGAAACAAGTAAGGTATCCGAAGAGAACGGATAAGGTATTGAATAATAAGAATGAGGCATTAGTGAGGTAGAAACCCTCAAAGCCTAAAGAGTAAGAAAATGTAAACTAACTAACTTAATGTGTTAGTTTTGTGATTGTATTCTTAGTTGAATACTTGTATGAATGCGAGCATGTTGAATGTTTACTATACTTCATGTTTTGATTTAAATAAAATCAATCGCATGCTAAGATGAGAATTAGTTAAGTGTGGCTCGGTAGTAGCGGGTTGCACAACTTCCATACCAGCAAAGTGTTGAGCCCCTTTGGGGCCACCCATTATTTTTTAGGTACCCGGAAGATGAATACCGTTCGAGAGTAGGACGAGGGTGATGGTTAATCATGGGTAGTTGCTTCGAGTACAAATGTAATTGTATGTAATGGTAGGGTAAGTCTGAATGTGTTATCGGCATAGAAATTGTAATGAACTCGCTATGATATTGAATAAAGGATGTAGTATGTGACTCGATTTAGTGATGAATAAAATTGTATTTGTTTAAGTACTCATAATTCCAGTCCATCAGACCGATGCGGTATTGAGTTAGACCTTGTTAGCCACATGGGTGGCTAACGGTGTTGTTTCACCCACCGTTGTATTTAGAATATCCGCTGCGATTGTGTTGATTATCGAGGTAATTAAGGGTTAATGACGAGATTAGCGGTAGGGGTGTTACAAGCTTTTACAAAGTGAATACTATAAATGAGACCCTTGTAACATCTCAATTATCTTGGCAAATTTTTTAGGTTTGAAGTCTAGGGTTTAGGGTCTGCCCTAAACTGATCTGTACATCAAAACCTAAAATAAACACTTGACGTTTTAGCATTTGTAATGTATCTTTGTGGTCTAGGATATATTTTGTTGTTCATTTTGCACCCTTCCTAAAATAGGCCTCCTAAGGTATGTTTGGGGTTTAGGGTATCTTTTTTGTTATCTAATTTACATCTTTTAAGCGTCTTAATTATCTCAACAGGTTTTTAGGGTTCAAGGTTTAGGGTTTGGATCGTTGGAACCTAAACCCTAGACTTCAAACCCTAAAATAAACCTTCAAAAATTTAGCATTCCTATGATATGTTTGCGGTTTAGGGTATCTTTTGTTTTTCATTTTGCACCCTAGTACTGTAACTTTCTTCTTAATTCATGACATACTTTACAATACAAATATTTTATTTTGGAAAACTGAATACTAATCAGGTATTATTTGAATCTATCATGTAATGTCTGATAACTATTGCATATAGAACCAAAACATAACAAAATGGAGAATGAACCCACTAACACAAATTAAAAAGAAATATGTTTGTAAACTATGTCATAAACAATTTGAATCTTTACCTTTGGAAAATTAATATTATGAACCTGTTTGTAAGCTAAATGAGCTTCTTCTTTACTTATAAAATCTTACCTCATTAACTATGTAGTTTATGCTTCAATAAATTGACACACTTGTGACACTTGCAATTGTGTCATAATTTTTTTTATAGTTACGGTAGTGGGTAGGTTTTGAACCCAGGACCTTTGGTTCCTGTATACCACTTCTCTACCGACCAAACCACAGGGGCTTGGCTGCAACTGTGTCATAATAAATATGTATCTTATTTGTAATGAAAGTGAATATAGTGATTACGTGAATCTACGTATGATAATTCATGAGGGAGAGGTGGGAAGGAAACAAATGACTATATTCTCGTGCTTGTCTTATTCTGACTGCAGAGCTAGTCAAACAAATATTAGTTTGGTAACATTTTCAACTTAAGATTTCTACTTTGCTTTATATATCTTTTTTTATTTACTGATTTTGTATCTGTAGCAAATGTAGTAAGAAATGTATGTTAGATTTGATTTTGGATCTTTTGGTAACAGATCACTTTGCTTGTATGAATATGCATTCGATGGAAGCGTCTTGGTGATAAATCTTGGAGGTAACCCCTAAGATCTAATACATCACTATTTAGTACATAGTCATTCTAATTCAAATTTCACATTTCCGTTTCAAACTCGAATGATGCTTTGTCTAGACTTTTGTGTTTGCTAAAAGCGCTAGCGAGTGACACTGTTTTGTGCGTTCATATCTGATTGTACCTATTTGATTTCTGAACTAAACTTAAATAAAATGTTGTGTTCCATCTAAAGTTATTTAAATTGACTGGATAGTGGTATTCAAACATGTGGCATGGGAGCCTCACCAGACTGAAATGAGGAGGTGTTTGGGTGGGGGTGTAAGTGATGTTGTTGATGTGTTAGCTTAGTGTTGCTGAGGTAAAGGTCATTTTACTTGGTCTAAAGTTGTCTAGGAGGATGGGGTTGAGAAAATGTGTGTAAATTTTTATTTCCTTTTGGTTGTTAATTGCTTCGAGCAGAGTGGATCTGAGTATTTAGGAATTATTATAGAAGGCCAAGCTGTATCCAAAAAGGATTGAGATCACTCGCAACCTAGTGCATATTGTTCACCTTTCCATGAATCAAGAGACACCTGGTGTACCATATCTTCCATACTAACAAGCACACATCAGCTACATCAATTAAACTCGCATGCAAACAAATATCCAAGATCCACTCAATAATCCCCTCATTTTGTCCCGATGTTCAAAGGTCATTTATTTGTTTCTCTACCCCATATGAACGAAATACTACTACAATGAAAGAAAGCATGCACTAAGTGATCCACCCCACTACATAGACTACACCGTGTATCAAGATCCAATTAAGTCTTCGTGCCAAAATCGTCCTACAAGGTATAAAACCTTGCAGCAACTTCCAAATAAAAAGATATAATCTAGGAGGAAAAAGACACTTCTTGATTCCGCCCACTGCCCTCCCCAGTAAACTGCCACTTGAGGAAACTCCTCCCTTTTCAATCAACCTATGTTTCATAACCATGTGGTGTGCTGATTTGACACTAAAGGAAAAATTCTTTGAAAACCCCCACCCCAACTCTCTCTACATACATTCACAGACAAAGGAATGTCTAGAACAAGATTAGCATTACTAGCCTAAAACCATTCTTTCACCACATCCTCCCTCCACCTCCTTGTTAATGGATCAATTAACCGAGAAACTTCACCTCTAGCTCTTACTTCCACCGAGATATGCCATTGAAAAAGAATCTCCCCTGGCTTACCAATAAGCCACCTATCATTTAACTTTGTTCCCTCACCATCCCCATTCTCTAAGCTCCCTCTTTTACAAGATGCAAACCCCCATGTAAAGCACGCCGAACTGGACTTGGAGAGCCAGGATCCGCCTCTAGGATAGTTGTAGATGGGAAATATCATGCTTGTAACACTTTTGACGCTAAATAACATGGGTCCTTAAGCACACGCCAAACTTGCTTCATGAAGAGGGCTTCGTTAAAAAGCCTCCAAGTCCCTAAAACCCAACCCACCAAGTTTCTCTGGTAAGCACATATGTGCCCATTTCTTCCCGTACAAGCCTTACTTGCTTGAAGATCCATTCCACCAAAATCTAGCTATAACTTTATGATCCATAAAACTATCCCCTTGGAAGTTTGATAACACTCATTACAAACGTTGGAATTGCCTAAAGGGTGCTCTTAATCAAGATTGTCCTTACCGCATGAGATACAATCTTTGACCATCCTTGAATCCTTTTTCAAACTCTATCTCTTATATAGTTAAACACTTCTCTTTTTTCCTACCAACCCTACTTGGGAAGCACAGATACATCCCTAAATCACTCATCTCCCTGATGCCAAAGAACGCACTAATATCAACTCGCTCCCTAAGCACTGATGCCTCATTGAAGTCATCAATAACATCTTTAACCCTCATTGTATTATCTTTGGTCGCCTCCCAAAAACTACACAGTCATCTGTGAAGAAAACACCTTGAATACTAAAGCCCATACCCTACATTGTAATACCTCTTGTGAAACCACACCCCTCAGCTACCTTTAAAGATGAAGCAAACGCCTCCACGTAGCAAAGAAACAGAAACGGGGACAAATGGTCCTCTTGCCTAAGTCCTCTCTAAGGAACAAAAACTTTCCCTGAATAACAATTCGACAAAACAGCAATATCACCGTTGTTATACACTTCCTAACAACATTATTCTAACTTGATGGAAACCCATGCTTTCCAACACATCTAGCACAAAATCCCACTCGACTTTATCAAATGCTTTGGGCATATCCAATTTCAAAGCAAAAGAGCCATTTTCTTTTCAATCTAGACATTCTTATATAATGTAACAATTCATGCGCCACTATGATGTTATCACTATTGAGTCAACCTGAGACAAAAGATGCCTGCTCCTCTAAGATTATAGAACTCATAAAACCCTTTACCTATTGACTAAAACTTTTGAAATAACCCTATATACCGTATTGCACAAAGATATTGACGAAAATCTCTCATGGCCGCCCCTTTCTTCATAGATATTAATACTATGTGAGTGAGATTTAACCCTTTAAGCATAGCATCAATATTTAGAACACTCAAGGCGGTATTGATGAAATCATCATGTATAATATCCTAGAAATGAGTTTAAAAAAGTAGCGTTCATCCCATCCGGCCCTGGCGCCTTAGTTCGGTTCATTCCCTTCAGCGCCTCTCCCACTTTTTCTCATGAATATGGCTGCCCAATGTGCAGATTCATTTCATTTGTCACCCTCTACTCGACACAGGCTAGAAGATGAAAAGTTTTCCCTGGTCAGGAAGAGGCAAATAGAGTTGAAAAAGCTCTTGCCATACTCTCAGTATCATCCTGCAAGGCGCGCAATCCCATCATCACGAGTAAGACAATAAATCATATTATGCCTACTCCTTATTCTTATTCTTCTATGAAAGAAACATGAGTTCCTATCACCCTTCAGCAGCCATTACTAGCTCACCCTTTGCAACAGTCTTTACTTCTCCTTTAGCAACAACCAATTAAGCTCTCTACACTTTACAACCCACTTATCGGTATTCTCCCTTTATGCGGACCTTCAACATTCTACTAATCTCATCCTTAAGATTACTTACCTTCTTACCTTTCTCCTTAACTCTTCTTCTCCCCCATTTTTTCAGCTCATAACCACACTTACAGACTTTGACATATAAGTACCCCCTCTCAACTCACACCGATTCTAAATCTTCTAAACTATATCCTGACATTCCTTTTTATTGACCCAAAATTTTCGTATCTAAAAGGTTTTGGCCCCTTCCTGTCACATGGGTTTAAAATCAGCTTCAAAGGTCAATGATTAGACCGATCCCACTGTAGGTGCATTTTCTTTGCTTGCGGGAATCAGTTTAAGCACCCCTCATTGCCCAAGAATTGATCCATACGACTTCGTACACCTCCTTGGTCCCACCTCTTATTTGTAAAAGTGAACTTCCCTTCAATATATCTCAAGTCCTCAAGACCACATAACTCAACACATCCACGAAAAGCATCCATTCTACCTCGAGATCTTTAGCTACCTCCCAACCGCTCATGTTGATAAAAAATCTCATTAAAATCCCCACCCACTAACCATGCCCCCTCCCAGAAATTCTTCAAATCACATAAAAGTATCCAAGTATGTCATCTATCCCCATGCTGGTGTCAACCGTAGATACCCATAAACCTCCAGCTACTTCTAAAATCACGATCAATCACTGCATCAATATGGCGCACCTACGAAGACAACACTGAAACACCCAAGTCATCCTTCCAGAACATAGCAACTCCCCTACACTAGTACAAAAATGGTCTATTTCTACGCCTCTATTTCGGCGGTTGTTTAACAACCGCAGAAATAGGGACCCTATTTCGGCGGTTCTTACATTAGAACCGCCGAAGTAGGTGCTTTTTATTTTTTAAAAAAATAAAACGGGGCTATTTCGGCGGTTGTTACGTTACAACCGCCGAAATAGCCCCGTTTTATTTTAAAAAAAAATAAAAAGCACCTACTTCGGCGGTTCTAATGTAAGAACCGCCGAAATAGGGTCCATTTTTTTTAAAAAAAAAAATATCGGCCACCTATTTCGGCGGTTTAGAACTTACAACGCCGAAATAGGTCTTTTAATATCACCCCTACCCAGACTCGCATTTCACCCGACGGCCTTTCTCCCTCCCTCGTCGAGCTGCTGCTGCGTGCGATTTCAGAGGCGACTGAGGAGCGATTCCGGTCCTTCCGCTGCCGCCGTGCTCGCCGCCGTCCTCACCGCCGTCCTCGCCGCCGGTCGTCAGTGCCGTCCGCTTCATCCGGTGTTAGCAGCAGCAGTAGCTTCATCCGAACAGAGGGAGAAGAACGAGGTAAATTTTCGATTTTGACCTAATTTATGGATTTATTGTGATTGTTGTTTAAATTGTGGTTGAATGTGAATGTGGATATGATTGTATTAGTGGAGTGTATGAAATTTGTGTATATATGTAGTATTGTAGAAGAGTGAATTATATGTGCACACAAGGTGCTCGACAAAATGTTTGAGTGAATAATTGTGGTTTTTTTGCTCATTTTGTGTGGTTGTGCCTTTGTTTTTGATTTTGATTTTTCATTAATTTTCTTTTATTCTTGTTTTATTTCTACTTTGTGTAATTATACATCAAATTTGATTAGTGAGGATTACACTTGCTTTCGTTTTAGACTTTTAATATTTGTTCGGATTGTTTTGTTTTTCGTTTTTGATTTTGCGTTTTGCTTTTCGTTTTTAATTGCTTGAATATGAGGAACTAACATTGCTTTGAGTATTAGTGGTGTTATTGTATAATGAGGAAGAGATTGAGTTGTTTTAGTGTTAATAAAATGATGATTAAAGGGCTTGGAAGCCAAGGGGAAATAGATGAGTTTGTGCAGAATTTTAATGTATGTTAGTGCTTAAGGTTGTTGTGGATATTAGAAATGAGTTGGTGAGCTGAAATTGTGTGTGGGCAATGCTAAAATTATAGGGGAAACTCTGTCAAAATTGTCCTAGAAATTAGATGACTTAAGGTTTACATAATTCTTTTTTTTTAGGTTTCAAATTTAATTATGTAGGTTAATAGTGAAACGGTATTGAAGATGCTCCACACCGATCTGTTACCACACCAAGATGTATAGTGGTTCGGCCAATAATCCGACCTACGTCCACTTTTAGACAGAACTATTATTTATCTTTGGTTTACAACACTAGAGACCTTTTGGGATGTGAGCTCCCCTTTTTTAACTTGACCCCTTACAAATGAACCCCTCTACTCCTATTTATAGACTTTCTATTACTAAGTTTCCCCTTTTGCCCCTATACATGTGATGGTATTACATAAATATAGCTATCGGTCCTTTTACAGGTCTCCGGACTGAAATACCGCTTCCGCCTTGGACTAACTCTTCCGGACCGTCACTTTGATAATAACCCCTCCGGTAGTTACTCTATCGGTAGCGATCCTTTAGATAGCAGCTCTTCCGGTAGCGGGTCCTCCGGTAGTAGGGCTTCCATCGATAGGCCTTCCGACAATTGACCTCCGGTAGACTCTCTTGGTAGATCCTTCCGCATCGGGGCCTTTCGGTAGCAGGCCTTCCGACAATTGGTCTCCGGTAGTAGTCCTTCCGCTAGTAGGCCTTCGGTAGACACTTTAACCTTCCGCATGGTATATTCATACCATTACAAATAGTATGTAGTTCGTTTATCTTTTCTCTTAATTCAATTAGGATATGTTTACATGCTAAGTTTTATTTTTTACTTTGTTTAATTATACGTCAAATTTGATTAGTTAGGATTACGCTTGCTTTCGTTTAGACTTTTAGTATTTATTCTGTTTTTATGCTTTTTGTTTTTGATTTTACGGTTTGCTTTGTTTATTTTATTTATTTTGTCATTACTTGAATTGGTTTAGTATTAAGTTACAAAATTCTTTTTTTAGCTTTCAAATTTAATTCTGTAGGTTTAATAGTATGTACTTCATTTATCTTTTCTCTTAGTTCAATTAGGATATATTTACTTGATAAGTTTTAATAATTTGTTTCAATTTTTTTTTGCGTTTTATTTTTTCTCGAGTGGATTAATTAATTTTATAGTTTTATTTTTGTGTTTTATTTTTGTTTTTTTTTCATTTTGTGTGGTTATGCCTTTGTAGGGGAAATCACTAAATGGGCTCACACGATTGAAGTCGTACGGGGATGAATACAATTCATTTGTGAACCCGTAATATACTCAACTTACATCTTCATCTTTTTAGCTTATTATATATATTTTTGCAATCCTAATTACGAATAATTAACATACATAAACTAATGAGTTTATATTCTATCTATAGAGAAGTGCTTAAGATTTCCCCGTTCATTGCACGGTATATTGACAGCGGAGTGGAAGAACCGGTAATATAATCTAACTTATCTTTTGTCTTTTATACTTTGTATTTCCACAAAATATTGAAATTTGGTTTGATAAATAAATTTGGTATTAGTTTGATTTGTTTATTTACTCATTTTGTGTGGAAGTTACGTCTTTGTAGGGGGAATCACCGTTGCGTTTCCTTCTCTGTGTACAAGTAAGCTACTAAACTCTGCTTTTTGTTTGATCATTGAGATTATGTATTCAGATAATATAGGTGCTAGTATATAATTTAGGTTGAAACCTTAGAGTTAGAGTAGCTAGCTTATTTAAATGCATACAGTCACGCTTCATTAACCGTACCGTTTTGTATTTCAAATAAAGTATGGAGCGTGACTGGATGTACGGTGAGCGAGGGGATCACTATCGCAACATGTTGAAAGAGTTTTGCAAAGCGGCAGTGCAGCACAAGGACATGACAAGGCGGAGAAAATACCTTGTCCTTGTGTTGACTGCGGTGTCTTAAGGAAATTTTCAAACATTGTGGAAATTGAATTCCATCTGAAGACTCGCGGTTTCATGCCACACTATAAGAGATGGATTTTTCATGGAGAAAGTGTTGAACATAATGTCGGGTCCTCGTACATTAATGAAAGGGAGAGGATGAGAACAGACCACACATTTGATTTTGTCGAGTCGGAACCGATCCCAAATGCTTCCGGAGTCAATGACAGTGAACCGACTTATCATGATGAGCAAATAATGGAGATGCTTGATAACGTTGAGAATAATTTTGTTGATGACCGGATGAGTATCAAAGGTTGTTGGACGCATCCAAGACGGCATTGTATCCTACGTGCACTAAGTACACGAAATTGACGGCTATATTGAATTTGTTCAACCTGAAGGGAAGATATGGATTGAGTGACAAAGGTTTCTCGGCATTCCTCGAGCTGATTCATGATATGCTACCGGATGAGAATGGTCTCCCTACCACCACCTATGAGGCAAAGAAATGGGTATGTCCAATGGGAGTAGAGTACAAAAAAATTCACGCGTGTCCAAACAACTGTGTGTTGTACAGGGGTGAATACGCACATCTGGACACTTGCCCGAAATGTCACTGTCCCGGTATAAGCATAAAGATGGTGAGTACTCCTCCGTTCAAAAAAAAAAGCCCTCCAGCTAAATTACTGTGGTATTTGCCGATTATACCCAGATTCAAACGGTTGTTTGCGAATCCAAAAGATGCAAAGAATTTACGATGGCACGCAGAGGGTAGAAAGAGTGATGAGAAATTAAGACATCCAGCAGATGGACCTCAGTGGAGAAACATCAATAGACGGTTCAAAGAACATTTTGGAGGTGAAGATAGGAATTTGAGGCTTGGGCTATGTACTGACGGGATGAACCCGTACGGCACATTAAGCAGTCAACACAGTACTTGGCCCGTTTTACTAGTGATCTACAATTTGCCTTCGTGGTTGTGTATGAAACGCAGGTACATAATGTTATCTCTTTTGATATCTGGCCCCAAGCAGCCAGGTAATAATATTGATGTATACCTCGCCCCATTGATTGATGATTTGAAGTTGCTGTGGAATGAGGGAACCGTTGTGTATGATGCTTATGCAAGGGAAAATTTCACGCTCAAGGCGTTGTTGTTCTGTACGGTCAACGATTTCCCTGCATACGGGAACTTGTCTGGATACACTGTGAAAGGAACATTTGCATGTCCGGTGTGCGAGGATGACACATGTTCAGACCGTTTACAAAATTGTGGTAAGAATGTTTACATGTGTCATCGACGTTTTCTACCTGAAGATCACCCTTATCGTAAGAAGAAGAAACTGTTCAATGGTGAGGCCGAGACTCGAGTGGCCCGTCTACCTTTGACCTCTGAGGAAGTGTATGCAAAGGTTAAGGACATTGTGAACGTCTTTGGAAACACATCGAAACCGGCAAAGAACATTTGGAAAAAATGCTCTATCTTCTGGGATTTACCGTATTGGCGTCACCTGCCTGTCAGACACTGTTTGGATTTCATGCACATCGTAAAGAATGTTGGTGAGGCAGTGAGTGGGACTTTGCTCAACATACCCGGCAAAACGAAAGACGGATTGAAAGTGAGAAAAGACATGCAAGCCATGGGTATAAGGAAAGAATTACACCCACAGGAGAATGAGAGACGAATATACCTACCTCCTGCATGCTACACACTTTCAAAGAATGAGAAGATCAGCTTCTGTAAATGTCTACACTCGGTAAAAGTACCATCTGGATATTCTTCAAACTGGAAGAATATTGTATCAATGAAGGATTTGAAACTGTTAGGCATGAAATCTCACGATTATCATGTATTGATGTTACATCTTCTGCCAGTAGCCATCCGTGGGATATTGCCAAATGATGTCAGAAATGCGTTAACCAGATTGTGTTTCTTCTTCAATGCTGTCTGCTGCAAGGTAATTGATGTAAACTCTCTCGATGATCTACAACGTGAAATAGTGGTAACATTATGTCAATTAGAGATGTATTTCCCACCATCATTCTTTGACATAATGGTGCACTTGATAGTCCACATTGTTCAAGAGATCCAATTTTGTGGTCCGGTCTACTTACGCTACATGTACCCTTTTGAACGATACATGGGTATTCTAAAGGGTAGAATGAGGAATAGATATCGACCAGAAGGGAGCATAATTGAAGCAACGGTGACTGAGGAAGTCACAGAATTTGTGACTGATTATCTGAATGAAGCAGAATCAATCGGTATCCCAAAACCAAGACACTACGGCAGATATAAAGGCAAAGGTGTCATTGGAAGAAAGATTGTGCAAGTACCAAGTCAACTGATTCATCAAGCACATCTGTTTGTGTTACAACACCTTGAGGCTGTTGAACCCTTCTTTGATACTCATATGAATGAGTTGAGACAACAAAATCCTACCAGAAACCATCTTTGGCTTACGAAAGAACAAAACCGACTGTTTGTCCAATGGTTCAAATATTATGTCTTTGAAAAAGCGTCATCAAATTCAGAAGTTCTCAATGAGGAAATCAGATTTTTGGCAATAGGACCTGAACCTAATGTTGTATCATTTGAGGGATATGACATTAGTGGGTATACTTATTACACTGCACGCCAAGATGCTAAATCAATAAACCAGAACAGTGGAGTAAAAATAGAAGCGGCATTCAATGAGTACCACATCGGTAACCAGTCTCAACCAGTGAGGAGCTCCAGTTGGTATTACGGTGTTATCGAGGACATTTGGGAGCTAGACTACCATATTGATTCGTTTTTAGTGTTCCGTTGCAAATGGGTGGACAACCGACGTGGAATCCAAAACGATGGAGGTCTTACCTTGGTTGATCTCACACGTGCCAGTTTTAAGGATGATCAGTTTGTTATGGGAAAGATTGTGACCAAGTGTGGTATGTTCAGGATCCAAAAGACTTCAGATGGTCTGTTGTTCTTCCAGGTAGAAGACCAGTTCAGATTGAAAATGAAAATGAGGATGATGATGATGAGAATGAGACGATTGAAGGAACAACATTGTTTCCTACGGGGTTGCGGGATTTAAATGTTGATACTCAAAACGACTTGATTTATGCACGATCAGACCATGACGAGGGTTTTTGGGTTGATAACACCAAAACATAGAAGTATTTATGGTAATGTTATGTTAACTATTTTTCTTGACTTGTTCAACATTTGTCATTACATTATAAATTCATTCAATTAATTTGACTAACTTATCTTTACTGCAGTGGCTGATCACCCTATGGACCAGCCCGTTGAAGAAGCTGATCCTCATCAGCAGAGACCAGCAAAACGGGTCACACGAGGAGGAAAGAAGGGGAAGAGAACTCACCCACCGGAGGATGAGGCTTGTCCATCACAGCAGGTGACAGAGCCACCAGCTTCCTCCTCCTCCGGACAGAAGGTGAAGAAGAGAGGTGCCACCCGTGCACTGAAGGCAATTAAAGGCCCCCCCACGAAGCCTTTGCAGTTCAATGAGTTCAACCAGCCATACGGTAATTGGAAGAATGATTATACTGCATATGCTGGCCACCTGGTCAAGACTTACTGCGACATAAATCACAATTGGAAGCAAGTGCCACAATCATTGAAGGACACTATGTTTGGGATTCTTCAGGTTTTATTTTTTTATAATATGTTATATAATTTAGAGTTTCTCGTTACTTGTGTTACTAAATGACTAATAATTGTTTATGTAGAGTCGTTTCTGCATTGATCCTTCTCTTAAGGAGGATATACTGAAAAAAATGGGGCGACAGTTCCGCGACCATAGGAAGGCCCTCTCTGACAAGTACTTTCATGGTGCTGCGTATCAAGACCCTGAATCGGATGATGCAGAAAGAGGCGATGAACTGCCACCCTGGGAGGCGTACGAGGGCATCACTGAGGAGCAGTGGACCCGGTTTGTGGAGTATCGTCACACGCCAGAGTACCAGGTAGAGCTAATATTCAACGCTGTCTTTTATAATTTTGGCTGTTTTATTTGCTTATTTGTATCTTACACGTTACATATGTATTTGTAGGCGGTTCGTGCAAAACAGCAGGCAAATGCGAAGAAAAATCTATACCCACATCACTTAGGTGGTAAAAGCATTGCCGAACGCGTACCAGAGTGGGAGCAAAAGGGCTTGCTTCCACAGGATGTGGCTCCTAGCGACAGAAGGATGAAGGTGTGGGAGTTGAGTCGAGTGCCAAAAACTCGACGCCGGAAAATCCTCAGTACGATGATGCCACGAGAGAGATTATAAATCAAATGGTATCTAATTTCGGTTCATAAGTTTAATATTTGTTTGTGTACCTGTATATTAATGAATTTTGTTAATTTTGTGTTTTATAGAAGAGTTAAACTCTCAAGTTACTGAGGGTTCTTGGGCTCCGAACAGACAATATGATCCCCTTTCTCGTGCTCTTGGAAAGGTGGATCATCCTGGTCGCGCTATTGGTTTTGGTGGACAAGTTGGTATCCGCCAAGCTTTTGGTAATCCGGGGTCTAGGAAAGGCTCACAAGGAAGGATGATCAGCTATGAGGAACATTTGAAGGTTACTGCTGAGATGGAGCAGAGGCTTATGCAGAATGTTCAGCATTTGGTTGCAGAGGAGATGACAAAAATACGCTCACAGATGTGCAGTAGTCAGGAGGTGACTAGACCAGCCCATGCACCATCAGCTGATAGGGAGGAGGGCACACCAGTACGGCAGAGTAGTGTGCAGTCGATAGATCCATATCCACATGTATTTATTAAGGTTTAGTCACATTAACTTAGAAAATAAATTATTTATTATCATCTATTTACTTCGATTGTGTTTGTTTAACCCTTCTTTACTTAATGTTCAGGAACCCTTTTATGCACGCTGTTCATACCGATGGGAGGTGCGGATATTATGGTGGCGTGGGGTAAATTGTTTCCCTCATCTGGTACAGACACCGTCGGCGGTGAACCACTACGGCAGGGGTATGTCCGGGTGCTTGTAGATGATTATGTGACAGAGTATGCTGATGTTGCTATACCGGTACCTCTGGGACAGAGAAACATACTTCGCTCTGTTCAAACAGCTACAATCCAATGGCCGGGTACATGGGTCAAAATCTCGGGCCAGGTAAACACAATTAACGCTTACTCTAAATTATAATTATCCGATGTTTCAATTAGTATATGGTTTAGAGTGAGTCACTTAAACTTAATTAATCAACAAATTAGGAAAATGTCAAGTCGAAAAAAACTTCTAAAGGAAAGGAAAAAGTGTTGCCACACCAGCTCTCACGGGGGCATCCTCCAACTTCATGATGAGACCTGCTTTAGTAGAGAAGAACATATTGGAGGGTTGTCACAGAACATGAGACTTCTGCACTCGTCTTGTTGATGACGTCACCTCAGAGTGATAGGATCCAAGTGGAGGATAGCCAGGGTCTTTTTCACCATCACGAACCCGAAGGACGGACGCATACGTTCGATATATATATGTCCGACTTCGTTGATGTATTCAAGAGAGACTGGTTAAATGTGTCGATTCTGAAGTCAGCTAGCATGTGAGCGATCTCATACCTTTTCCTATATTAATGAAATACTTGAATTATTTTTTGTACTTTAACGCCGTTCACTGATGTTGTTGTCTTTATGGTGCAGGCATGTGCATTCCAAGGCGATACAAGATCATCAGACTGACAGCTTCGGATTCCTATGCCCTGATACTTGCAGTGAAGTGACTATGTTAATGGATCCTGAAGGTCTTTTGCGGTACGTGACAAACACAATATATGAATGTGCAGACAAGTCATACATTATGCTACCATATTATCAGGGTAAGTGATAAGTGTCTAAATGAGCATGTTTTATGGGTGTATTCATATATTATATCAGCACTTTTCTGCTCATTTCTCACTTATCGTATGTTTTTCCTCTAGTTTATGTTTTATTGATAATCTCACAAATTTATTGGTTTAAACATGAGGAAAAGCCAAGCTAGAAGCGAAGAACATGAAGACGAACGCATAGCCGCAGACGGCTCAGAAACGGAGTCAGAACGAAGATTTTAGAGGGTTTGAAGTCATGTCCTAGCTTGGTTAAAAACCTTCAAAGCTAGGACAACATATGAAGAAACTATCGGCTGATTTCAACACATGGTCCGGGACTTGTTCCAAGACTTAAGTCCCGGACCACAACAATTGAGAAACCAACGGCTGAAACAAATATATGGTCCGGGACTTTATCACCATCCTAAGTCCCGGACCAACAAGTGAAATGAAACTCTCGGGCGTTAGAAGAGACATGGTCCGGGACCTAACCCCAGTCCCAAGACCCGGACCAACAAATGAAGGCTACCGCGAGGCGGACAACACAGAGGCTACCGCCTCTTAACAGGCGGACAAACACAGGGCTACCGCCTCTAAACAGGCGGACAAGACAAACAGGCGCAAAAAAATCAGTCGCGCAGTCTTCTTCGCGACGCGTTCTGCAAATTGATTCCGTTATCCATCTACTCCGCCGCACCGCCTACCTTAAATCACTCCACTCGTCGGCTCTGTCCCTGCATTAAATGAAGTACTTAGTCTTCAATCAATGCTCAATCAAATTCGTACGGATCCAAACCTCTATATAAACCCAGCACCATAACTGCATAACTACACCACACACGACGGGAGTCTGAAGAATTCGCTCACCACACTCATCCATTCCCTTCCACTTATTTTCTTCCCGTAACACCACAACATTCTTCACTCACGCAGTAACAAAAGAAATAGAAGAGCAGCAGTGAGAGCGAGAGCAGACCAGTTCTTCCTCTGAATTAATGTCAAAATCTATCTGTGTAATCTTCTTATCTCCGTTAATGTCTGAGTAATTTTCTTTTGTATCCTAGGATGGGGGTTTGATTTCTAATATTACGTAAATTAATATTTATCACCTGTTTCTCTCATTTAACTTGTTTTAATTCCTTTCAACTAATATTGCTAAATGCTTTGCGCGACAAACGACTGCATTTATTTGGTAACTATCAACACATGATTTTGAGATAGTCTAGGTACCACAAAGGAATTAATCTTAGTATTTACACTCCGGACTGAGCAGGAAAATATTAAGGCTTTTATTAAGAGTTCGTAACTGACAATTATTAACTCTAATAGGCAATAAATAATTGAGACATGGTTATAAATATGTTTAAGTAATTTAGGAAAATTCCCCCGCTATCCTAGGATACCTTTTCCATTCACATCAATTAATTCACCTTTTTACTGTTTTTATTATATTTGCACTGATCAAACAACAAATCAAGCTTGCCTCCGGCTAAACCCCTTTTTACAGTTTTTAAGTAACTACCAAGACTAGGAAATTGAACAATCTCCCTGTGGATACGACACTTGTTTTACTAACTACGACCGGGATTTTGTTTGCAGCCCGACGTTTAATTTGAGTTTTTAATTCTTTTCTTTTAATTTTACACCATTTCAACCACTCAGAAAATAACCATCTGCAAATTGGCGCCGTTGCCGGGGAGATTGATTCCATCAATTTCTCTAGTTTCCGGTAGTTCACTCGCTGTATTAAAATAATATGTTAATACTATTAAATTGTTAACCTCGGACATCTGAATTGGACATCGGACTTCTGACCTGACTTGGACATTTGACTTCGGACTTTGGACATCTAACTCCTAACATCTTAATATTATTGTCATTTCGTTCCATTGTCATTTCGTTCCATTGTCCTTTCTTTCCATTGTCCCTAACTACTAACTTAAATTTCCTGTCATTTTTTCCATTGTCCTTAACATTTCATTTCCATTGTCCTTAACATTTCTTTCCATTGTATACTAACTACTAACTTATAATTTCTGTATACTAACTCCTAACTTTAATTTTCTGTCATTTCTTTCCTTGTCATTTCAATTTTCTGTCATTTTACTCTTGTTAAAAAAAAAGAAAAAAATTATATATATCAGTGTTGTTTAACTAACGTTTATCAGCCTAACCAATATCTCTGCCTTTCTTATTCTATCTACTAACTAATTTTGCAGCTTCTTACAAACCACAAGTTATCTTCTGTGCATGCCAAACACTCGAACCCGAGGCTCTCCACCAATCAGTCCGAGCCCCGAACCCGAGCGCACTTTATTACAAGCACAAAGAAACCTGAGAAACCAAGCCATGGCCAATAACGAAGTTATAAATGAAATAGACCATGCAAATCAACCAGAACACCGTGCTCTCTCTGACTACCACCAACCAAATACCGAAGGAAGAGCATCAGCTATAGTTCTCCCCGAACTAACACCAGAAGAAGCCGGACGATGGGTTTTCAAAACACACTATATCACCGCCGTCCGGGATCTAGGCAAGTTTAGTGGAGCGAACCCAGATGAAGCCCCAAATCATCTGAGTCTCTTCCTAGACTTCTGCAATTCCTTTGGTCAGACCGGCAACGTCAAAGAAAGAATCCGTCTACAACTTTTTCCTCACTCGTTGTCGGATTCAGCAAACAGGTAGTACCGAAGTCTTCCCTCCCGATCAATCACCACATGGCTTCAAATGGCCCAAAAATTCCTTGCCAAATACTACCCAACCAGTAGAACGAGGCAATTGATCGGTGAAATCAACACTTTCTGTCAAGACCAGGCCAGGAGAAACATTATACGACGCGTGGGACAGATTCAAAGATATGCTTATGAAGTGTTCTCACCATGGTCTTGACGATCAATCCCTCTGCCTGTCATTCTTCAACGGTCTGGATGATGGGAACCGACTACTCGTCAATTCTTCCGCAGGAGGAAGTTTCATGATGAAATCTCCTAAAGAAGGAATGGACCTTCTCGAAACCATGACGAGCAATACCAGACAGTGGACGAGATCCAAAGGAAGAACACCACGAGCAGCAGGCCTACTCCACGTTGAGCCTACAGATCATTTATCAGCCCAGATCTCGTCCCTTGCAAAGATGGTGGAAAAGCTAACGACATCACAAAACGAAATCGTAAAAACAATAGCTTCTCCACCTACAAGTTCACCACCAGCTCCACCTACAGAAGGATGTGTCATATGCGCCGGTCCTCATGAAACTCATCAATGCGAAGGCAAAGGCCAGTACGAGGAAGTACAATTCATAGGAAACCGCCCCGGTAATTCCTACAACAATAACATCAACAACAACTACCCATGGAGAAATCACCCGAATTTCTCATGGAAAAATAATGATCAGAACCAAGGAGGGCAGAACAACAATTCCAATACCTATCAGGGAAACAGACCCCAACCAAACTCTAATATGGGTTATAGAGCACAAGGTCCCCCTCCAGGTTTTCAACAACAACAACAACCATCTTCATCCTCTGTTGATCCAAACGCAGAACTCAAAGAGATGATGAAGGTTTCATGTCCATAACTCAGAACCAGCTTTCTGCGCAAGAAGCCTTCAACCAGAAAATCGAAGGTAAATTCAATCAACTTGCAGAACATCTTTCTCGCAGACCGCCAGGGGCTCTCCCCAGCCAAAATGAACCAAATCCAAGAGAGCAAGCCAAGTGCATCTATGTGAAGGAGCACGATGAAGAAAAGACGGAGGTGGCTAAAACAGCTAAAGTTCCAGAACTACACCCTTCCCTCCAAGAGTGGGTTGTAGCAATCGAAACTTCCAAAAGGAATGTAGCTGAACTTGAAAGCACCGCCAAAGTCTATAATAATCGTATTCAATCTGAGAATACCTACCTTGAGCACTTGGTAGCCGGTTATGAAAATGAGAAGCTCGAATTTGAAGAAGAAGAAGAAGAGGAGGTTAAGGCGATAACCTTGAGAAGCGGTAAGAAAACCGACGAGATTCACATCCCGCAACAATCAGAAGAATCCAAAGAGGATAGTGAAGGAAAAGCTGAGTCCCCAGCAGAAAAAGACACCTCCCACCATCCTCACTATTCCATCAGCTTCAGAACCTTCTTCACAAGAACCGCCTATACCATTTCCTCACCGACTCCAAAAGCAGAAGTTGGATAATGAATATGGTAAGTTTCTGGCAATGCTGAAGCAACTAAACGTCAATATACAGTTTGTCGACCTCATTGCCAAAATGCCAAACTATGCCAAATTCCTCAAACACCTCATATCCAATAAAACTAAATTGGCCGAAGTCGGTACGGTACCTCTCAATGTAGCTTGCTCAGCTACTCTACAAAAACCACTACCATCAAAATGCAATGATCCGGGCAGCTTCACCATTCCAGTCACAATTGGTAGCACCTCATTTCCATACTCCTTATGCAATCTGGGTGCCTCCATTAATTTGATGCCCCTCTCCACTTTCAAAAAGCTGGGAATTGGAGAGATGAAAAAGACCAAGATGACCCTGCAACTGGCAGATGGTTCGGTAACATACCCAAGCGGAGTGGTGGAGGATGTTATCATCAAAGTGGAGCACTTATACTTCCCATGCGATTTTGTCATTCTAGACATCGAAGAGAACCCCACTACACCTCTCATCCTTGGACGACCATTCCTTGCCACAGCCGATGTGCACATTTGGGTAGCCCAGGGGAAAATCACCCTTCAGGCTTATAACGAAAAGCTGGAGTTTGCATCAGGAAGATCTCCAGATAGCAAATCCAAGGAACTCAAGTTTGTGCGGGACACTCAATCACCATCATCCCCACTTCTCTTTATTACCCTTCCAGACGGCATGTCTATTACAGAGTTACCACCACCAATCCCGGACGAAGAGCGGATAAGAAAAGAAAACATGCATCCAGGTGGACTCTAAAAAAACCATCGAGTCATGCTTTGGATCTACTCCTCATAACCACCCCCCAGGATCGATCTAACGAAAAAGCGTCTAGCCAAAGACGTTAAAGAAGGGCAGCTTTCCGGGAGGCAACCCGGACGAACTTATCTTTTACATGTTTTTATGCTGTTTTAATTTTCAGGTTCCCTTTAAATTTTATTTTTGCTAACTCTTAACCCCGTTTATAGTATGGTTGCTTCTAGTGTCTTATGCAGGTGCAATTTCATGTCTACACCGCAACCAAGCTACGCTACTTGAGACTGAAGCTCAAGTGTGGGGGAAGTCCAATACACGCTAGCAAAAATAAAATCAGGGGAGTACTAGTTCTTTAATTATGCTTTTATTTAAATAAAATCTGCAGAGAGGAGAGTCTATGTGCTTAAATGATTATTCGTGAGCTTCGTGTTCTCTCTATTTTATCTAATTACCGAAAAGGCCTTCTGCAACTTTCCCTTGTTTTTTGGTGAACAATGAGGACATTGTTCAATTTAAGTGTGGGGGAGTGTGCCCTTTTCGGTGACATTTTATGCTAAAATGCTTAATCTCTCTGCTTATCTTGCGTTTGTTCAAATTCAATATCGCGGACCCTTTTTATGTGGGTTTTTCTCTTTAGGAATAAATATTGTTATGAATTGTGGGATAAATGGTACAAAAATGTACAAAAATTTTAAAATTTTGATTACTTTTGAGGAGCATTTTTATGCGGTGTGACCAAATGATCTGAAATGGTTGGATTTTTATTGCTCAGGGGTTCTTTCTGTCTTCTTTCTTAGGGATTGCTAAGGGGTGCTTCTCTGTCAAAAAAAAGAAAATATATAATAAATAAGGACTTGCGAGACACCATTGGTAACCAACAAGAGAGTTGAGTGTTCTTAAATACAAGGCTTGATGCCTACATATTATCTTCTCATCTCTTATGCAAAAGTGAAACAAATGCATAAATCTATTTTTCCTTTTGTTTCTCCTCAATGCCCATTCTTGAGAGAAGTTGGCCATGGTAAAAGTTCTCAAGTCACCTTAAATCAAGAAGCATTGAAGTACCGGATCATACCCCGAAACTCTAATTTTTATTTTTACCCTGAGTACACCTATGCCACCAGTAGGTGATGGATCACACTCCTCTTAAAAGTTTAAGATCATGTACTACTTTTGATCTTATCTATCCTTCATAATAGTATTTGTGTAATATTGAGCATTCCCTACTTGTTTGGGTACATGGTTTTGCTTGAGGACAAGCAAAAGGTAAGTGTGGGGGTGTGATAAGTGTCTAAATGAGCATGTTTTATGGGTGTATTCATATATTATATCAGCACTTTTCTGCTCATTTCTCACTTATCGTATGTTTTTCCTCTAGTTTATGTTTTATTGATAATCTCACAAATTTATTGGTTTAAACATGAGGAAAAGCCAAGCTAGAAGCGAAGAACATGAAGAAACGAACGCATAGCCGCAGACGACTCAGAAAACGGAGTCAGAACGAAGATTTTAGAGGGTTTTGAAGTCATGTCCTAGCTTGGTTAAAAACCTTCAAAGCTAGGACAACATATGAAGAAACTATCGGCTGATTTCAACACATGGTCCGGGACTTGTTCCAAGACTTAAGTCCCGGACCACAACAATTGAGAAACCAACGGCTGAAACAAATATATGGTCCGGGACTTTATCACCATCCTAAGTCCCGGACCAACAAGTGAAATGAAACTCTCGGGCGTTAGAAGAGACATGGTCCGGGACCTAACCCCAGTCCCAAGACCCGGACCAACAAATGAAGGCTACCGCGAGGCGGACAACACAGAGGCTACCGCCTCTTAACAGGCGGACAAGACAAACAGGCGCAAAAAAATCAGTCGCGCAGTCTTCTTCGCGACGCGTTCTGCAAATTGATTCCGTTATCCATCTACTCGCCGCACCGCCTACCTTAAATCACTCCACTCGTCGGCTCTGTCCCCTGCATTAAATGAAGTACTCAGTCTTCAATCAATGCTCAATCAAATTCGTACGGATCCAAACCTCTATATAAACCCAGCACCATAACTGCATAATACTACACAACACGACGGGAGTCTGAAGAATTCGCTCACCACACTCATCCATTCCCTTCCACTATTTTCCTCCCGTAACACCACAAACATTCCACACTCACGCAGTAACAAAAGAAATAGAAGAGCAGCAGTGAGAGCGAGAGCAGACCAGTTCTTCCTCTGAATTAATGTCAAAATCTATCTGTGTAATCTTCTTATCTCCGTTAATGTCTGAGTAATTTCTTTTGTATCCTAGGATGGGGGTTGATTTCTAATATTACGTAAATTAATATTTATCACCTGTTTCTCTCATTTAACTTGTTTTAATTCCTTTCAACTAATATTGCTAAATGCTTTGCGCGACAAACGACTGCATTTATTTGGTAACTATCAACACATGATTTTGAGATAGTCTAGGTACCACAAAGGAATTAATCTTAGTATTTACACTCGGACTGAGCAGGAAAATATTAAGGCTTTTATTAAGAGTTCGTAACTGACAATTATTAACTCTAATAGGCAATAAATAATTGAGACATGGTTATAAAATGTTTAAGTAATTTAGGAAAATTCCCCCGCTATCCTAGGATACCTTTTTCCATTCACATCAATTAATTCACCTTTTTACTGTTTTTATTATATTTGCACTGATCAAACAACAAATCAAGCTTGCCCCCGGCTAAACCCCTTTTTACAGTTTTTAAGTAACTACCAAGACTAGGATAAATGAACAATCTCCCTGTGGATACGACACTGTGTTTACTAACTACGAGGGATTTGTTTGCAGCCCGACGTTTAATTTGAGTTTTTAATTTCTTTTCTTTTAATTTTACACCATTTCAACCACTCAGAAAATAACCATCTGCAGTAAGTCATACTTCCATATCTTATTACGTTATTTATAAGTTATGTTATCCGTGTTATGATTTCAATTGTATTCATCACGTGAGCAGTCGTCATTGGTCGTTGTTGTTTTGGTCATGAAATACCCGAGAGTCTTACAGTTCGACTCACTTGGTACGAGTGCCAAGAAGCCAGCGATAGCAGCGGCTCTAAAGAGGTGAGCTATTTAAATTATACTACAATTGTCATAACTTAATAAATTGTTTCGTTAAATTTGATTAAATTGTGTATTACATTTAAAATATTTATTTGTGTAGTGGCTTCCAAGCTGCACTGCGTGCATTGCAAAAGACACCGAAGAACATCCCTTGGACTACAGTGAAGGTAGTTTTACTTTTTGTGCAAATAGTTAACATATTAATAGTAGACCTGCAAGTATGACTGATAACGTAATGTGTGAATGTATAGTGTCCAGTACAGCCTGGTGGATCAGAATGCGGTACTATGTTATGAGGTTTATGCATGACTTAGTAGCATCATCCAAGTTTTTGCCAGAAAAATCATTGGACATGGTATTAAACTATCTTTGAAAGTCTTGGTTTATATGTATTTTTATTCTTTGTCATTCTTTGTGTAGTGTCTCACTAACTATTCATTTTGTTTGTTCAAGGCTTTCGAAGAAATCGTGGGCATTGGAAGTTATGAAAATAGGCACATATCTGAAATCCTCGAGGAATGGGCAGAATTTATCTCCATCGACGTACTTAGTTGATTCCTCTTAAGTTGTTTGCGTTGAACATTACTTGTGTTATTATATGTATTTCATTAGATTGAAACGTAGTGAATTGTATATTGTAATGGAGTGTGGTGTGGAGAGTGCATGTGGTGAAGTGTACGACTAATCCTTTTTTTGTTATGAATTTTCTTGCGTTTTTGCATTTATTGATGCGTGCCGATGATTATGGCCGCTTTATGGTTTATAGTATGCTAACGAGGCGCCCCACTGTGGTGGCAGCATTATACAATGCATTTACAGGTTTGCTTAATTTTGTGGTGTATTTGGGTGCAATAATAAGCTGGAAAGGAAAAAACAAAAAAAAAAGACTGTCTATTTCGACGGTTCCGGAACCGCCGAAATAGGGTAAATACCTATGTCTGCGGTGCTCATTTCTGCGGTTGTAAACCGCAGAAATAGGCCCTTAACAACCGCAGAAATAGGCTGTTTCCTACTAGTGTTCTGTCGCTTAATGTTTAGAAATTTGAACACGGCCCACAACCTCCTTCTTCTCTTTCTCCTTTCCTATCTTCTTCTCAACCAGACATGAGGTGCATTAAGTGACAATTTCTAGCACCATTACAACAAATTTTCAGGTAACAGAAGACCACTAGCGGCCACCGCAAGTTACTGGCGCCTGCTCCAATTGTTCTACGTACAGGTAAGTCTCTAAAACCCTAAAATTTTGAATTCAAAAATTAAATTGGGAAATCAAAATTCAGCATGTTAATACCGAAATTAATTGTGCTTGTTTGCTAATTTGTGCTTAGAACTACTTGTTATAGATATTTGATGATGTGTTATAGTTGTTGTAGGTTATAATTTCAGAAATAAAGGCGCACATGTACATTCCTTGTATGCCAGTTAGAGTTGTATAATTACCGTGAGTGAAGTATAGATGCTAACTGTATGTTCTTTGTCTGATTAGTTTGGTTAAACTGTTTTGTCTGATATGTTGATCTGTTTAGATACTATTTTGGTGTGCAAGCTGATGTGCATATTTCTCAGTTGATGGGGAACTTTGTAACACCCATACCGCTAATCTCGTCATTACCGTCTAATCGTCTCGTACTCTTTACACTCACAACGGATAATCCAAATACGACGGCGGGTGATACAATGCCATTAGCCACCCACGTGACTAACAAGGCCTATTCCCAATACAGCATCGGTCTGATGGACCGGAATACCCGAGTACTCAAACAAATACAAACCTATTTCATTACCCAAAATAGTCAACTAATACTATCCTCAATTCAATCTCAACACTTACAATCCAAAACATACCGAGTCTTTACATTCTAATGCCAGTAACAACTCCGGACTAACTCTACCAAATACATACATATACAATCCAACGTTATCAATTCAAACTACCATACTTAACCACCACCCCTCTCGAACGGTATCAATCTTCATCGTACCTAAAATAAAATAGATGGCCCCAAAGGGGCTCAACACAACTTGCTGGTATGAAATTCGCATACCCCGCGTGCTAACGGGGGTACGCCAACTATTTCGTCACCTACATGGAGTTCATTTTAATTGAAGCAACATGCAAAATAAACAACATGATAAACATGCAAGAGCAGCAATCAACATGGCATACACACATACAAGAGTACAATACATACGAATGGAAGACAATTCACAAGTCAGCCGATCATCAATTACCGAGGCCTTGAGATACCCTTCTCAAGTTCCAACCTCATTTCTTTGTTAGTTAGTAACTCATCCGGTTTAATCGGATGTTCTTTACTCTTTTACACGAGATCATATGACTTACACTAGTCATGATCTTACTCAACCAATTACTCTTTTTTCAATAATACTCAACTCAAGTCGGTATGACCTTCGGGCAGAGACTACTCTGTCTCACCACCGGGGTTTAGGTTGGCTTACTTCCCCGGGTTGCTACCCATTTAAGGGATTTGGACCATGGTGGGAAGGTTAGGCCAGGAATCAGATAACAACCTCTCGTGTCTCCTCATCCTTACGCGTGGCTGAAGCTATATTGGATTTCTCACATACTCCAAGTTACCATGTTCTCAAGGTTAGAAAATTCTCAAGGTTAGGGAGTTAGTGAGAATCATTCATTCAATACTTCAAGGTTAGCACACTTACACATCCAAGAAATTTAAGTACTCCATCCAACGATCATGTCTTTCATGATTCATGCAAACTTCATAGCTCAGCCACTACTCAAACAATTGCTATATCAATCACAAGATATAAGGAAATGCAGTAAATCATTTTCATGCATTTATCTTGATTAGGTGATTGCATATAAACACATAAACACACAAATCGAGGTAGCCTCGGTAGCATACAAGGCATGAGAAAATCATACCTTTCGCCAAGGAATCACTTTAGTGTTTGTCTCACGCTCCTTAAACAATTCTCGCAACAACTGATAACATTACAAATACTTCCATCAACATCAAGACCATATGATATGTAAATGACTAATACCCCCGTAGTTAACCCCGTTATCCCGTTAACCTTAACTTTACTCTTGTGATCTTAAGTTCACAACTCTCACATCCAAACTAACACGTGTTTATACTCCTAAGGACCTTTACATGTCACCAAACAAGTCCTAATCATCATCTATTATCATTACCAATCAATTCCCCATCATTTCATGCCTGTAAAACACTCACGGTTGTAAAATTAGCTTGGTCCGGGTCTCTACTCCTGAACCAATGCTCTGCGTCAGTTTTGGGTGAATTTTTACACTGGTCCGGGACTTTGTACCTATCCCAAGTCCCGGACCAACCCCAGAAGGTAACTTTTGGCTCATTTTATGGTGTGGTCCGGGACTTTGTCCAAGGACCAAGTCCCGGACCCTGCTAAAAGCTGCTACACTTGTTATTTTTCAACCCCAATTCCATCCTTAATTCTTACCCAATCTTTTCCTAATCTTTCCATATGTTTCCAAACATGTTTAAACACCTTAATCACTCCTTAAACCTTCTTAAAACAATGATCAAACTCTTACTCAATCCTTGTTCATTTCTACAAGTTTTCTCTCCCAAAATTCTGCACTTGTAACTTCAGTTCTAGGTTATAAAATGCATATTTGCTCACCACATTTCTAACTCAATGGTTTCACTCATACCACTTATTTTTTACCATACCATTTATTCTTAGTCATTCACATTTCCAATACCCATGTCCATCCTTCATTTTCAATTCATACATTCTAGTTCATTAATACCTATCCAAGGCATTCCCCCATCATATTTTGCTACAAATTTTTATTCAGCTTAATCTAAGCCTTCCACCAACATCCTAGGGTGGTTAACTACCTATTAAATTCCTTATTAACACCTAGTTAACCCTAGGTCCTTCTTTACTCATAATATCACTTAAACTCCTCCAGTTTCAAAGCAAATTTTGCCATGACTCCTCTACAATTCCAGTATACCCAAAAGCTCCATTTTCCATTCCTTTCTTCACCTAATCAAAAATATCCACAATTCATCATCCATTCACCTAAATCAAATATAACTAGCCCAATCCATCATGGATTCTACCAGAACACACAATTCATCCCAAAATTCACCATTCAACAATATAAGCATTAAAATCTAATGCTGGGCTCTTAGGCCCTTAGTCACACAATAACTTACCAAGGCATTAGATACAACCATAATTCTCTCTCATCTCAATCAAACACATTTTCAACTCAGATTTGGGTTCATTCATCTAAATTCCCATCCTAAAATTTCTAAGACAATAAGGATAGCTTCTAGGTAGATTATTTACCTTAATCTCCCAAGTGATCTTTTCCAATTCTCCTCTTCTTTCTTGCTCTTTCCTTCCTTGTTTCTTGTTTAACAATTGGTCAAGCTACAACCCATGTTCAAGGGTATACACAACAACACTAGTAAATACTTAACTCTAGAATTAAACCCAAGAATTCAAGAGAAGGTTTGAAGCTCAAAAATGAGGGATTACCTTCCAATATCTAGATGAAGTGTTTAGCTAGAAAGACAACAAGATTCCAACTCCTAATATGAAGCCAAAACCGACTGGAACAAGAGGAGAATGGAGTTCAAGAGCTAGAATTTTCTGGTTGTCAAAATAAGCTAGAAAAGGAGGGTTTTTAAGTTCTTTCTACCTTAAGACAACAAGGAGTAGTCTACGCAAATGGTCTACTTCAAGCTTCAAATGGAGCTCCGCATGGGGATGAACTTCACGGTTCTTGGGTTTTTGAAAGATGGAAAGAATCCCCAAGGTGAGAGGAGTTCAATAGTGTAATTTTTCTTGGTGTTCAACCTTGTTTCACCATGAAAAATGAAGAAGAAGAGAGGGCTGAGTGGAGCTCTACAAAATCACCATTGTTGGCTGGGGGGAAGAAGATGGAGTTCAGAATGGGGGAGGGAATACGTGAGAGAAGAGAGAAATGAGGAAGAGAGATTTTAAAATTTGCTTTTGTACTTTCTTGCTTTTTACTTTATGGTTTTGTCCTCTAGTGAGAAATAGAGAGTGTAGGAATTAATTAATTGAACAAGAGGAGTCCTGACTCATTCTCAAAAACTGGCCCACTATATTAATTAAGCTCTACCCCCCTTAAAAGGGATTACGCCCATGTAATCTACCATTTGTCATTATTGAACATTGGTCTAAGGCATTCAGCCGTCATGGAGTATCTAAGCTTCCAAGCGGTCTATTATACAATGTTCTTTGGTCAAAGGGTCTTAACCATATTGACGGTTTAGCCCCTACACCAAGAATTCCATTGGAGCTTATTTAACTCCCAACCGGGTTCAGTTCTAGCCTGAGAGGCTTCAAAGCATTGATAATTTGCTGTTCACTCATATTTGTTGGGTATATTAACCTTATAATTATGGCCCACTAGCTTCCGCTGCGTGACCTGATAACTTCAGAGCTTAATTCACTTTTTTTTGTTATTCTCATGGTATTATACATCACCTTTTTGTCTTGGGAACAATGGTCTCTCAATCGACGGGTGTTATTTCTTACCGTACGCGAACTTGATGAGTTAAAGGTTCTCGATCCAGTCTTCTGGGAATCTATTGTGCATGCTACTTTATACTTCTGTGATTACTCACTTAGTTCTTCCGACTTGTTGTCGGTTAAGGTCAAGCTGCTACTCACTGTGTAGTGCTTCCTCTGATTATTGATTCCTGTGTTATACCAGTATTCTTTCATTGTACGATCTTGCATTTCATATGCATCGATCCTCATAGCGTTCGTAATATCCTTTCCGCTTTTATTCCGGTAGAATTCACGGGTTGTGATTGTTGGTATGTCCAACGTTCTCCATGCATCTTTGGCCAAAGGCCACACGGTTGTTACTAGGTTTATGCTTAAACTAGCTTGCACCATATTCACTGTTGCGTTTACAAGTCTTCCGTATTTAGTACGGTTGGTTGTTTAGCAATTAGGTAATCTTGCCCCAAGTTATTATTCCTCTTATCCAGTTGATCCACTGGGTATATATACGCTTTCAGTTTCCTATGCAATTGCTATAGTGGTGAGTAATGCGTTCCCTGTGAGATCCTTGTCATATGGTTCAGACTATAGGCTTCAATGCCCAGTCTATCTACCAACTCTCGCTTCTCATCTCCACTGAGTCTAGCTCGTAGCTTCATTTTCCATATCATTGTCCAACTATATTCACATAATGGTCGCTTGTTGCGCACCATGCTCTTTCATTATACAAATACTGCTTCTGCGGCCTCTACTACTGTGGTAGCTTGCCTTTATTATTTTCCCGTTGTTGGCACAACTCCTCAACTGCTCACTCCAACATCTCATTTTATATTCAATCCCTTCATGGTGTAAACACTTGGGAATTATCCAGGTTGTGTTTATAGCGGTTGATGTAGCATACCGTAAGATCATTATCTTTTAATATGAGGATGCTTTACTTCCAGATTCGGGTTCATGTGTAGGTTAGTCTACCTCACATTTTTTCATCCCTTATAATGCCATTTACCAAGTAAATTGGCTGAACAAGGAAGAAGTAATCCATTGGATCACAAGCTCTTTCGAGCGTTGGTCATTTGTAGTGTCATGTTATGCATTCACATTGCTTGTTTTTGACATTTATTGCCTCCTAAATCCTGGCGTTGGATACAAGGTTTGGTTATGCAGTCTTGCTTCTCCATGCACATCATTGAGACATCCCAAGGAAACTCCAAGGCTTTTCTGGTCCCGTTCTCTAGAATAAGAGTATTATCAATGATAAGTGAAAGCCCATATTGAGGGGTTTATGTCCACTCGCGGGCCTCGCCACAAGGTTTTACTATTTTAGCTTCTACTCATGTATCTTTACCATTCATACGGTGGTTCGCCATTCGTTTGGTTGACTACAGAGTATATTACTCTTTAAGTCTCTATGCTCTTTGAGCATTATCACTCTACAATTCTTATTGTACAGATACTGTGTTTGCTCTTAAACCAGTTACTCTTTTGGTTTTCAACAGTCGTTACCAAAGCCTCTTTCTTGTCATACTAGTTGCGGAAATCTCACTTCCATGTTCTAATCATCCCTTGGCAATAACTACATGCTCAAGCTTGACATTGTAATGCGTGAAAGCCTTTTCAAAAGGGTTCACACAATCACCGCATTGGCGGCCTTATGATAACAAGAGGTATCTTCACCCCTCTAATTTCACATAATGCCCGAGTGCGGGCCAAGTCGGTGGCGTCATCACCTACGTCCTTATGTCCCTGTACTACTGTTACTACAGAGAGCAGGAAAGGCAACTAAAAGCCTTGTCAACCGTATACTAGGCTGACGCTCTAGTGACAGTGACACTGAAGTAATTTTTTTACTCTAACTTGCTCATTATACTGAATTCAATTCGAGTGGTTCGTTCACCGCTCTATTCGTTTGTGTGAACTGTAAACTCTTCTCTTGCTGATGCCTTT
This sequence comes from Limonium bicolor, assembly GCA_023374045.1. NCBI lineage: Eukaryota > Viridiplantae > Streptophyta > Magnoliopsida > Caryophyllales > Plumbaginaceae > Limonium > Limonium bicolor. The sequence goes on along the minus strand of CM041781.1, from coordinate 249,865,750 downwards.
CCAGCAATTCTTCCTATGACTCTGTGTAGGTCTTGCAACCGTTTGGATTAGCGTTTAGTAGTTGGTTCACGGCTTCTAGGCCACGTTGCCTTGAGCTCAGCTCGTTGTAGGCTATTCACAAATCTATTTCTTGTATACCGTCAAAGGGTTTGGAGGGAATACTGGGCTCCATGACACAGTCGTTTCCATCACGCTTCCTTTCACGGGAGGCCCCTTGGAAATCTGACATTAATCAGAGCCTTTTAACAATTCAGGGTACTTTCCTACAAAGTGGAATCCCTTCGGTGTTCCATCCAGGTGTTTGTCTTGGCTCTTGTGGTCTCATCACGACACTTCGTACAGCAGTTGTTGACTCATGCACCCTTCAAGGACTGCTCGTGGGTGTTGTTAAGTTATTCTGTAACATCTAGCTAACATTATACATATGTTGGGTCGGCTATGCCACATTGCCGCACTATATCCCGAACTATCCTGTTTAGGGTTATAACGTCTCCCTTTCTTGGGTAGACCATTGATTCTTCCACCTTGCGTTCTTAATCGGATTTAATATCCTCTTAAGTGAAGAATAATACTTTCAGGTTGTCTTTGTGAATTTTTCTGGGAATTCCATCCCGTTTGTTGAACATTGATGTGTTATGTTAGGCATTTGCCTTACTATGTTTAGGCTGGGTATTCCTTCCAGCTATCATGTATTTGCTTAAAGATTTTTGAGACATATCCAATGTCTTTACTCAATTACTAGTGATTCTCGCACTTCCTAACTCTTATTCATCTTCCCTGGATTGAGTTATCTAACTCCTTTAGACTCGTTAACCTAACCGAATTCCTTCTCTTGATTGTTCGAGGTATCCAACTGTTCGGGCTTGAACTTACTTCATTGACCATAGTGTGGAGTTGACTACTTCTCGTGTTCCATACACTACTCGTATACATGCGTAGGGCACCCTACTGATGCATTATTACTTACCCGACTAACTCGTAATCGAGTCCATCAGGCCCGCATGCTCACTCGGAGTGCGGTCGTCCCACGTCTCGTTTTGTACACTTGTAGTGTTCGTCACACGCTTAATTATTGAGGTATTATGTTGTCGGTCTCCTCTGGTCATCCTATGATGTCGCATTTGTGATTCTTCTCAAACTTAATCAAGGGAACTCACTTACTGTGCTTAAATTGGTTCTTCCTCCTTTCAGTATTTAATACGGATCGTGTCCTTTCCTTTGGGTTAATACCCTCGGATTGGTTGGTGTTTTAAAACTGTTCGAAGATTAAATTTAGTGAGCTTACCTGTCCTAGGTGGCATTGGTGTCAGTGTAGACCTTTCAGTTGGCTTTAAAGATTTGAGGTTTGAAAGAAATATGGGTTTGGAAAAGTTTAAAAGAAAGATTTTAAGTTAGAAAGAAGGGTTTTCATGGTATCACCATACCTGGGGGTCTTGACCAAGTCTAGCTTCTCACTGACTGGTATATTTGTTCATACAGTGGTCAGGCCTTTAGGCCCTTCCAAGGTTTCATTCTTCAAGTTCGTAGGATTGGCGACCCTATATTCACTTCAATCATTATCGTGGTACTTTAGTAAGTACTTGTTGGTTGTTATGCGTTCTCTGATTGGCCCTGGTATTGCAGCACTTGCCATGACAAGTGCGCCATGCAGGTTGGCTTTCGGTTCAGCACATACCGGTTGTGGTATTATTTCCATCCGGATCATCTCCAGTAGCCTTGCCGGCCCTTCCTTTGATCTACTGGTCTTGACATTTGGTATTCTGAGTGGCTTCTCATTGTCTTGACTTGATAGCCCCTGACCAGGGGGCTTCTCCATTCCGGGAGACCCCTATTCCAGCTATTCGGTGTCATACCTTCATTGCTTGTTCCCACGCGTTTGCGGTGGTTACCTAGGCTTGACTCATCCTTGGGAACTACACTTGTAGTCCTATTAGGGTATGTTCGTGATTGTTCCCATAGTTGTTTGAACTATGCTATTCAGGTATCACAACCTCTTTGGCGTTGTAGGTTTGGTGTTATCCAACCTTGATTAGTTCCTTAGTCGGTTAGTATACCGTTGGTGGTATTATCTACCTATCACTGTCCCGAAGACCTGTGTCTCGGGTTTTTGTTACTGCTCCTTTTCCGCTTCGTTGCACGGTTGGTGCTTTCCTTCCTACCGCTGCTTGGGCAGTCAGGTTCTCGCGACTGCTAAGCATGTCGCCCCATGCTGCCAGAAATTTCGGTCTTCTATGGATAGAATTTCTCAATCTCTCGCCATTAAGTGCGGTTATTGTCGTTCAAATGGGAACCGTCTCCGGGATCTCCAATTCTTGGAATCTACCGTATGACAGGTTCTGATTTTTATAGAAATATCTTATAACTGCCATATCGGGTTTCCCCGAGTAAGAGAGGACTTTCCATCTCTCTAGCATTCTTTCCCGAGTTATAAAAAGGGGGATGTGAAGGGCAGGTTTGTTATAGTAGGTATCCAGAACACACTGGAAGTTCCTATCTAGTGTACCTCTCACTCTATCACTCAACCTTTAGCCCTAAGTCTCTAATTTCCTAACTCGGTATTTCCTATCGCTCTGATACCACTTTTGGTAACACCCGTACCGCTAATCTCGTCATTACCGTCTAATCGCCTCGTACTTCCTTACACTCGTAGCGGATAATCCAAACACAACGGCAGGTGATACAATGTTGTTAGCCACCCACGTGACCAACAAGGCCTATTCCCAATACAACATCAATCTGATGGACCGGAATACCCGAGTACTCAAACAAATACAAACCCATTTCATTACCAAAACGAGTCAACTAATACAATCCTCAATTCAATTCTCAACACTTACAATCCAAAACATACTGAGTCTTTACATTCTAATGTCGGTAACAAATCCGGACTTACTCTACCAAATACATACATATACAGTCCAACGTTCTCAATTCAACTACCCATACTTAACCACCACCCCGTCCTACTCTCGAACGGTATCAATCTTCATCGTACCTGAAATAAAATAGATGACCCTAAAGGGGCTCAACACAACTTGCTGGTATGAAATTCGCATACCCCGCGTGCTAACGGGGGTACGCCAACTATTTAGTCGCCTACATGGAGTTCATTTTAATTGAAGCAACATGCTAAATAAACAACACGATAAACATGCAAGAGCATCAATCAACATGGCATACACACATACAAGAGTATAATACATACGGATGGAAGACAATTCACAAGTCATCCGATGTGTAAATGACTAATACCCCTGTAGTTAACCCCGTTATCCCGTTAACCTTAACTTTACTCTTGTGATCTTAAGTTCACAACTCTCACATCCAAACTAACACTTGTTTATACTCCTAAGGACCTTTACATGTCACCACCTAATCATCATCTATTATCATTACCAATCAATTCCCCATCATTTCATGCCTTTAAAACACTCACGGTTGCAAAATTAGCTTGGTCCAAAACCTGGTCCGGGTCTCTACTCCCGGACCAATGCTCTGTGTCTCTTTTGGGTAAATTTTTCACACTGGTCCGGGACTTTGTACCTATCCCAAGTCCCGGACCAACCCCAGAAGGTAACTTTCGGCTCATTTTAAGGTGTGGTCAAGGACTTTGTCCAAGGACCAAGTCCCGGACCCTACTAAAAGCTGCTACACTTGTTATTTTTCACCCCAATTCAAATCTTAATCCTTACTCAATCTTTTCCTAATCTTTCCACATGTTTCCAAACATGTTTAAACACCTTAATCACTCCTTAAACCTTCTTAAAACAATGATCAAACTCTTACTCAATCCTTGTTCATTTCTACAAGTTTTCTCTTCCAAAATTTTGCACTTGTAACTTTAGTTCTAGGTTCTTAAATGAAATAACCCTAATATTTAAATAATTAAATTATAATAAATATATATTATTTATGGGATTATTTAACCCTAAAGAGAGTATAAAGACACTCAAGCGTTAAGAACGCACTAAAACTCTTTAAGGTCAAAAACGTGCGTTAAGCCCGACCTTAAGTAAATAAATATATAAGCTATAAACATTATATAAAGTTGACCAAGGATCATTGTATGACTTTTGGAATACAACTACTCAGTTGGAACTGAGTAAAAAAATACTAAATACCCGGGAACTCTCTTAAAGGCCCCTTAAGGCCCTAAAGTCCTGGAAATACCTTATTAAATAAAGTAAAGCATTACACCTCATTGAAAATGCATAATAATACTTTAATAAACATTTAAGACAAAATTCTCAGGTTAAATTCTCAGTTAAAGATAAAATACTCGGGGGAGTTTCTTAACGCTCCTTTTTACCCGGGTAACCTAAAAAATTGTGTTATTGGTTTAACCCTATATAATCATGTAACACTTCAACATATTATTATTGACTATAACATGTAAATAAACACACGAAACACATAGCGACTGATTAATTCTTATAAAGTCCTTAAAGCACAAAAACACACCTTCGGGTGTCACGAAAATGCGTTTTACGCAAATGCCTTGAAGTTTTGAGGAGCCACGAGTTGGTAAACTTAAAAGTGAATAAAATGACCATCTAAATCAATTGATGGCAGTACAAACTCATAGAATAAATGGGGGCGATTTTTAGGTCAAAAAGGTACCTAAAATCAGCATTTTTACCTTAAAACTTTCATCTTTTTTCCATAATAAAAATGTACCAATTAAATGCTGGAACCTATTACACATATTAGCATGGTCTTAGTACAATATAATGTAACAAAAAATCAAATGAAAAATCAGTCCCAATTTGCCTCCATGGTGGGCGAATTTAAAGGCCATTTATGGCTAGTTTTAATTCAAAAACATGTCATTTTACATGATAACTCATTCCTACCTAAATTAATTGATAAGGTATCAACATAACATTAAATAGAAGTTCTCTCCACCGTATACCTGCATGAATAAAAGATAAGATTAGTAGTATTATAAAACAAAATCTAATACAATAGCTAGTAGATTACCGTAACAATAACATGTGATTGTTGGCTTTGTATTGCTCCATTAACGAATAGACTCTTCAAGTGGGACTTCCACTGCTCCAGCCGTGACGAGCACCACACCTGCCACATAAACAAAGAAACAAGATAATTATACTAAACAAGATATAGTTACATCATTACCGTGAGTGCATAGATGAGCTTGCTGTATGCTCCACTCACGTGAAGCTGCTGCTAATGGAGCTTCCACCTGCAGTTCATAATAACCGATAGTATACACCTGCAAAAGCAAAACAAATGAGTTAATTAGTCAATATAATACATAGCCTAAGATAAAGCCTAAACCATTATAACATTAATAACCTAGATTTAATATGGACCATCCCTTTAATGCCGTTAATATGCATGATTGTAAGAGGATAATTGGGTGGATACCACTACTGAATGCGATCGACACCTGCAAGACAAAATCAGGTTAGTGAGAATTATAAAACAAGCCTAATCTATTTAACTAGCTAAATACCGTAACAGCATGGAAGGTGATGTTTGTTTGCTCCACTTCTATACGAGCACACCTGCATGGAAAAGGTTAGGAAGCAACATAAATTAACATGCTAAAATCTAAACCAATGCTTTAAACATTAACTACCCAAATTAAATGAGAGCCACCCCTTTTTTAGCCTATGATTGACACAATAATGGGATGACCTAACATCATTGTTTTCCCACCAGCCGTATGACTACTATGGCTAGGAGATAATGTTGATTAAATTATGTAACAATTTGGTAATTAAATAGATGTAATCATAAGATAATAAAACAAGTAATTGAAGACTTACCTTATAATGTACGTGAGTGGCACTACAATCCTTGCCTCCACGGTTGGTAAGTTCTCCCTCCTAACACTCTCTTTGTTTTCTTGTTCAATTCCTAATTCAATTCCTAAATGCTAAATAAACTATATTAATGGTGTATTAATTCCTAACACCATTTTAATGTAAATTCCTAGTTAATTTTATCAAGTTTGAAGCAAGAATAATCCTATCAAGCTTACAAGAATTCGCCACCCAATTTGTTCTCCAAGGAGTTGTCTTGATTCAACATCAATTCAAGGAGTAATCAAGGTTAACCTAAGGTATTTTCATATTTGAAAACCCTAAACAAATTTCTTCAACATGTCCGAAAATATTTGGTCTCCTAAATCCATACTCTCTTCATTATTTCATGAAGGAAAATTGGATCTACAATCATCTCAAGGTGTATCAAAAATACCTTGATAAATTCCTAAGGTAAAACTCTTGTAAAATTTCTACAAATATTATTTATAAGCTCTTATTAGAAGTCTAACAAATAAATCTCTTACACATGTACAAGGAATTCGATTTATCAACTTCAATATAGCATTTGAGGAGCTTGGAAATTCAAGGAAAAATCAAGCACAAGAATTGTCTTGATTTAAGGGTAAGTTTGTATAAATAAGGTTTAATAAGTTTAAGTTTGATTTAGGCTTCAAACTTTAGTATAAAAACTTTGTATAACCTTTAAATAAATTAGAACCGAAAACTATAGGTTATACTGTCAAGAAAATAATTTATAACATATAAGGTAAGATTATTACCTTAGGGTATATTTAGGTCATAAAAATTAATTATGTTACATTGTTTATTCAAACCGAAAGGTCTAGGAATTTTATGTTCTATTTTTGGTTATAATCATTCTAAGTCATTAACATAATTTTAGAAGTGTTATATGGCTTATATACATTTATATTTACATGTTATAAAGGTTTAAACAAGTTTTAAAATCATATAGTATAATTTAATTAATGCCGAGAGCATTAAGTACTGTTTGGTGAATTTTGAAATACTTATAGGTGTATTAACTTATTTTATGAATTTTGAATATTAAAAATAGCTAAAGTATTTAAATGGCTATTTTAATAAGTTATGTGGTTAAATGTAATTTTGAAAAGTTTAGTGTACATTTATAAATTTCCGAGAATATAAGGAATTATTTGGTGTATTTATGGTATAATATAAGGTAGGAATTAATATTATGAATTTTGGTGAATTTAAATAAGTGTTTAAGTGTTAAGAATAACATTTAATAAAGTTTGGGACTATTTTGTAATTATTGGGAAGTTTAGGATGTTACCGAAAATATATATGATTTTATGGGTATATGAGGTATTAATTAAGAAATTAAGTCTGGTCAAAGTGTTGACCAAAAACTTTGGGTTAAAATGATTTATGACATAAAATATTAAGTTTATAAAAGTTTTGGGGTTGAAATGTAATTTATGGAAATATAGAGTGAAAAACCGAATTTAAATTGGGGCGGTTGTGTAATTTGCGGAAATAAGGGTAGGTTTGGTATTTAAGAAAAATTAAATATTAAAACTATAGTTTATAAGTTAATATGTAACTTATATGAAGTTTAAGGGTTAAATTGTGAATAAGGGAAAATGTTGCAGAAAAACGAGACTTTAAATGAATATAATGATTTGCGAAAATTAATGGGCATAAATGTAATTACCGAAAATTGGTGTGGTTAAATAGTAAATTATAGAAGTTATAAGGATATTTGATAATTTATAAAAGTTGTTGGGTACAAGATATAAATACCAAATTATTATGGTGGTTTTGTAATTTAGTAAGGGAAAAGTATTAAGGTTATGTAATATAATGTGTTATGGCATATTGTGAAATATAATATAAAGTTTATAAAATAAAAGTGGTTATAACTTAGGTAACTAAATGATATGATATAAATGGTAAGTGGAAATAAATATGGATATATAATTAATAGGATAAAGGTATACCGTATAATGGAAGTTTCATTATCACATGTGAACTTCACATAAAATGATGAACTGTTAGGGTTTCTAGAGCCGCTGTTTAAATAACCGGGGAAAACAAATAACTTACAGAGTTAGTCTACAACGAGAATAAACTCTACGGTGACTGTGCTGTAATAATTGGTGGACAGTCATATTAATAAATGTACGTTATTGCATGCATGAACAACAGTGTACGAGAAAGAGTTACTAGAGTGCGCGTTGTCAAGCTAGCTATTACCTCGGTGAACGGTATGTTAATTGTGTGGTCTGAATGTCCTAAGGATTATCCTACGGTCCAGACATTATGTGTTTAAATGTTTAAGAACGTTATCTATGATTTTATGTAAATGATATTGTATGCGGTATTGTTTAAAATATTGCATTGTATTTTATATGTGAATGTCCTGTGACTAAAAGTTTATACATCTAAACTGTGAAAAAGAGACTAACTGACCTTCAGGTATTATTGAACCTAACAAAGGTCTATTGTTATAGTCTTAATTTAAGTATGAGTTATTGTGTCACTGACAAAAAGGACTAACTTATTAAGAGAGGAATCCGGATCGTTTCGACTTTCTGGTTGCGCATTGTGATCACTACGAGAGACTTCAATGGGGAGTCACTCAAGGGAAATCCATCAGCCACATTCGGGGATGGCGGAATGCACTGCCGTTGGTGCACAGTTTCGACCGAATCGGTCAATATTTATCTAGGGCCATAAGGTCGGCTGGTAACGGTTCCTTTGGAACCCAGTGGACGTATTGTCAATTTTCACAGGTTATTAAATGGTTGGGATAAGGGTCATATGACCCACTAACAAGCACAGTTGTTAAGTACTTATATCTTATCAGGTGTTGATTATTGTTTGGTGTGTGTTATTATACACTATATGTTGCAGGTGAATTGTTATGTGATTGCTCAGTGTTTACAGTACTTCTGTTATTCTTGTAAACCGGATTATCTGTAATGAATCTAATGTCAAGATGGCTAAAACGACTTAAGGAAATCTAGATGACTTAGGACTACATTTAGCATACCAGCATAGTTTGCTGAGCCCTTCATTGGGCCAAACATTTCAGGTTGTTGAAGAATACACAAGCCGGAGTGCGGGAAACAGGGTAGCAGCTGTGTTTTAATAAACACCTGTCGTTTATTTATGTACTGTATTTGGGATTGTTGTATTTCATTTAGTTGCTCATCTAGTTAGAATTTGGTTTGTAATAATCAGGGTGCTCAGTATCTCTTCATCACAGCGTTGAGTAGTTGATGGTTAGTGTATGGTTGCCTTGTTGCTCACAAGGGTGAGTAACGGCGTGTAACACCCAGGTTAGGTAGTTTAATTTTCCGCTGCGATGTTATTTATTTTGCTACGACTCGCGACGTTTATTACAGGTTTAGGATTAGGGGTGTTACAATAAATGCATATTTGCTCACCACATTTCTAACTCAATGGTTTCACTCATACCACTTCTTTTTGACCATACCATTCATTCCTAGTAATTTACATTTCCAATACCCATGTCCATCCTTCATTTTCAATTCATACATTCTAGTTCATTAATACCCATCCAAGGCATTCCCCCATCATATTTTGCTATAGATTTTATTCAACTTAATCTAAGCCTTCCACCAACATCCTAGGGCGGTTAACTACCCAGTAAATTCCCTATTAACACCTAGTTAACCCTAGGTCCTTCTTTACTCATAATATCAATTAAACTCCTCCAGTTTCTAAGCAAATTTTGCCATGACACCTCTTCAATTCCAATATACCCAAAAGAACCATTTTCCATTCCTTTCTTCACCTAATCCAAATATCCACAATTCATCATCCATTCACCTAAATCAAATATAACTAACCAAATCCATCATGGATTCTACCAGCACACATAATTCATCCCAAAATTCACCATTCAACAATATAAGCATTAAAATCCAATGCTTGGCTCTTAGGCCCTTAATCACACAACAACTTACAAAGGCATTAGATACAACCACAATTCTCTCTCATCTTAATCAAACACATTTGCAACTCATATTTCGGTTCATTCATTTAAATTCCCATCCCAAAATTTCTAAGACAATTAGGATAGCTTCAAGGTAGATTATTTACCTTAATCTCCCAAATGTTCATTTCCAATTCTCCTCTTCTTTCTTGTTCTTTCCTTCTTTGTTTCTTGTTTAACAATTGTTCAAGCTACAACCCTTATTCAAGGGTATAAACAACAACACTAGTAAATACTTAACTCTACAATTGAACCCTAGAATTCAAGAGAAGGTTTAAAGCTAAAAAATGAGGGATTACCTTCCAATCTCTTGATGAAGTGTTTGGCTAGCAAGACAACAAGATTCCAGCACCTAAATTGAAGCCAAAACCGGCTGGAAAAAGAGGAGAATGGAGTTCAAGAGCTAGGAATTTTTGGTTTTCAAAATAAGCTAGAAAAGGAGGGGTTTTTAAGTTCTTTCTTACCTTAAGACAACAAGGAAGTAGTCTAGCTCAAAATGGTTTACTTCATGCTTCAAATGGAGCTCCATCCATGGGGATGAACTTCAAGGTTCACGGGTTTTGAAAGATGGAAAAGATCCCCAAGGTGAGAGGAGTTCAATGGTGTAATTTTCTTGGTGTTTCAACCTTGTTTAGGCCATGAAAAATGAAGAAGAAGAGAGGGCTGAGTGGAGCTCTACAAAATCTCCATTGTTGGCTGGGAGGAAGAAGATGGAGTTCAGAATGGGGGAGGGAATACGTGAGAGAAGAGGGAAATGAGGAGGAGAGATAGAGAGTGTAGGAATTAATTAATTGGACAAGAGGAGTGCTTGAATCACTCTCAAAAACCGGCCCACTATATTAATTAAGCTGGGGGCGTTTTCATCTTTTTGCAAGAAACGCTCGTTAATTTTCCCGGTTTGGGCACTATTCACTAACCGGACATGTTTTTCGGATTTTTTCTCGTTTCTTTAATTTTTATGGTTCTTAAGCTTCCATTAATATTTAGTTATAGTTGTTTAGTCAACTATAATTTTTACGGGTCTGCTTGACCACTTATAGTCACGTTTTCGGGTTTTCTAGAAAAACGTGCTTTAAAGCTTCATTAGCGTTTTAACCTACTATATGGATCCGTTTTCTTCGGGAATTGTTCCCACATATTATTTAGGCAAATGAAGCCCTAGGAATCCATCTAGGACCCTAATCGAGGTCATATACCTCCTACTGTTGCGTAACACACGTTTTTACATTTTGTGCTTTTTACACGTTTTCTCATTTCTTTTGGTTTTATTTTCTTCACCAATACTCTTTATACATAATTAGGCCTTTAATTATCATATTAGGATGATTTAATCACCATATTTAAGTCCAGGGTATATCAAACTTCGTGCTGGAGGAGTCAAGTTCTTAAAGAAAGTCCGAAATTGGGTGAGTTATGTTACTTCTAGTTGCTAAGATCACACTGTATGCTCACTAATTATGGTTATACATATATATATAGACCTAGACCTGGGCCGTAAGGCTTAGGGCTAGTAGCACTTGTCAATAGCCTGTGGCGTTAATGATGGAGATTGCGATCATGAGGTGGAGCTGACAAGATGCTTGGAACCTTGTTGGCACCCTATCCCTTATACTTATGGTGCGATGGGTGACGCGCCAGTGAGACCCGATATAGGGTTAAGACAGGGACGGTTTGGATTAGGGAGAATGTTGCCCACGTTGGAACGCTCCGCCGACGGTCCAGGGTTCCCCCTTTGTGGCAGGCTTTGGGTCAGCTCACTCCTTGGAGTTTGAGTTACCGTGGATCCAGATTGGTGGTTGATTTTATAGTTATATTGCTGCTTGGGATTTGATGCCTCTGGACCTGAGCCTGGTTCCTAGGGACGGTGTTGATTTAACAATCAGGACCCAGCCCCACTAGTCCCGAAGTCTAGTGTCGGGATCTGATACCAAAAATGTAATGCGCAACCTCTAAAATGGAAAATTTTCTCGCGACAAGACATCACAAGACAAACATTCCACTGATCACATAAGCACGCAAGCACACAGACAAGCTTTCATAAGAATACAAGCAAACAAGCATGCAAGTTGACAAGGTTAACATCACCGGCGTCGGGCACAAGGCCCGACCAGCCTTATGCATGCCTATCCCGGGCAGGGCAAGGCCCGTGCCTCAAGACAGCCACCGCCATAGCCAAACAGGGACTAGGAGTGGACCTTAACCACCCAACGACGATGGTGGTGGCTGTCTTGAGGCACGGGTCTTGCCCTGCCCGGGATAGGCATGCATAAGGCTGGTCGGGCCTTGTGCCTGACGCCGGTGATGTTAACCTTGTCAACTTGCATGCTTGTTTGCTTGTATTCTTGTGAAAGCTTGTCTGTGTGCTTGCGTGCTTGTGTGATCAGTGGAATGTTTGTCTTGTGATGTCTTGTTGTGAGAAAATTTTCCATTTTAGAGGTTGCGCATTACATTTTGATGTATGGGGTTGATCCAAGCATAATAGCAGAGGTGTGGCCGTTCCTTCTTGAAGTGTAAACCTATTGGACCTTTATTGTCCTTATCTTTGCTTTTAATACATCTTGGACTTCCTAGTGTTGGACTTCCAAGTGTCAACATATCTACTTTAGTAGCTTCCATCTAATGTTTGGTTGTTGATTGGCTTACTTAAAGTTTTACATTGCCATCATTTGCTGGTTATACAAAACACCCTACGGTTCTATGTATCTTTTAGGTAGTAGCTATTGTCACATTGTTCATTCCTATTGTGTTTATATGTGTAGCTTGGATTTGCTTTCTGAAAATTGAATTTAATTGACATCACTATACTAATAGGTTTAGTAAAATTTGATTAAAGAGGGGAGCCAATTGATGATGTAAAATTTAAAAAAAAAAGATACGAATCTGGCTACAATGATGTATAAGGAAAGTGATAGAGATAGGATGAAAGCAAGATTTTATATAGATGTTTATTTTATATCTGTTATTGTGACTCAGACTATGGGTCATGGTAGTGTCTTCATTCTTTTGATTGTAGCTTTCTAGTGTTCTATAACTATATCTAAGAAATTTACGTTTTATTTTATTAAATGTTGCATTTATGCTTTCTTACGTTGTCGTACATTTTATGGGTTTATGGGCTGAAAGTAGTAAGGCTGCAAAAAGTTCTACTGGATATAAAGTATGACGTGATAGAGAAAGATACCAAAGTATTACATTTGTGTGGGAAGAATAACAAAAGTCTACGGTCTAGATAGAATGTTGTGATGTATCAACGGAAGGAATGAAAAAAGGAGCTAATCTCAAGGAAACTAAAATCCGAAGATGGTAAACTTTCTTTGTAGAGTAAACTATCACTGGTGATAATCTAAAGGAACTATACCAACTCTATGGGCGTATTTGTTATCCTTTTACCTTATATATAGGCATTAGCTATTTGCACTTAACTTATATGACCAACATTGAATAGTAAATAGGTTGCCTAGTTCATGTGTTAGCCCCACAGCTTGATATTTTTGTTATTCACATTGATATGTAAAGGTTAAACTCATTCTTCGTGATTCAAGTGGTTATGCGTATATAATAAGTTGATCTCATAGATTAGTAGTGTATGGTATCATTTCTAGGATGTTTTTTCCCGTCTTACCGTTCAATATCATCATTCTGTATCTTGGGGCCATTGCTTCATTATTAGGTGGTGGTGCTATTATATGAAAGCAGTATATGATTTGTCTAGCTAGTTAGATCATTATTTTTTGAGAATCTATCTGAAAAAATAATATGTTTCTTTTATTCCCAGCTAAATCTACAAGTATATCTTATAGCTTTTGGAATATGTTGGATCTGCCAATGTGTTATTTGAATGTAAGAGGTAAATCTTGATATCCAGTAGAACTTTTTGCAGCCTGAAAAATTCCATAGCGGAGAAGGACTCTATCAAATCTAGGAAGAGGTAAATCTTGAATATGCTTGGTTTTACTTCTATTTCTCTAAATTTTTGAACTCTATATTAGTTCTAATTTACAAGTGTCTAATCAGTCAAATATTTTCTTTTGTGGTTCTTTCAAAAAGGAGTATGAGAAGCTCAGGAGATGTTGCTGACGAATCCTGAAACAAATTAACAGTCAAATTGGACATGAAGAATCGGGCAACAATGATTTGTTCCTTGTCTGTCAGTTAGGGTTGTATAATTACCGTGAGTGAAGTATAGATGCGCACATGTATGTTCTTTGTCTGATTAGTTTGGTCGAACTGTTTTGTATGATATGCTAATCTGTTTAGATACTGGTTTGTCTGATATTATGTTTTTGTGATTTATCTTTGTTATGTTGATAGACAGTGTGGGCGTTGTTTGTAAGATGGATGTATATTTTGCTAATCTTGATTTTACTATTGATATTTCTTCCTGTCGGCCAATGGAAATATATGTGGATGATGAGGCAAAATTGACCCTCCATAGGTTCTAACACAAATAGTTTAGACCCACTTGGATAACCTTTTGTACATAGTAATCTTCCTACTTTATCTTCTTATGTGTTTGATTTATATCGCAACACTACATCAAATTGACTGATTCAGAGAAGAACAGAAAGTTAAATGATCTTCTAGATGCATTGTACTTCAACCAGGTTATCATCTTTGTCAAGAGTGTTAGCAAAGCTACAGAATTGAACAGGATGCTTGTGGTTTCTTTTCTAGTCTGGTAGTGCTTTAACGGATGCACAATTGTGTTCTCTGTGACTATAATTGTCATGTGTGAAAGGTGTAGATACCAAAAATTCTCACCCCTTAAAGAAAATTTTAAAAAATAATAATAAGAGGGGTCATCGTCTTTTTTTTAACCATAATAACGTGCGCGTAAAAACGAAACCGTCTTTTTATGACAAAATTTTCCTTTTTTTAATCAATTTTCAAAGCATTTCAAAACACAAAAACACAATCCTTAGAAAACAATTTTTCAATAATAATTTGGTTCGTTTACTTATTTATTTTACTACCTTATTTGTATTTTAGTCCGTCTCAATTTTACATATTTATCAATGTATTCATGTCTCTGTTATTGTTTGCTTATTATATCCCATTCATTGTTACTTTTACTTATCATTTTACCATGTAACTTTTATTTTATTTTATCATTGTTAGTCTATTATCATTTCTATCATTTTATGTATTTATTATTATTATTACTATTGTTATTTATATGTTTTTATCTTCACTTTATTATTTTCATGTCTTTTTAGGATAAAATAATCCATTTTTAATCATAAATCCTTTTAACCTTTAAAGTGTTTCCACAATAAAACATTAGTGTTTTTGGGGATTCATCATCTCCGAGCTATAATTAGTGTCATATTTTTCACATGCTATCATCCAATTCAGTCATCAGTACAATTGGTTAAGGTTTGAGTATAATTCTTATTGGTGCGGGGTTTGAGTACTGTTAGATACACTTCTTGATATTTTTTCCCAAGCCTCTCCTATTATCCTTAAAACCTTGCTCTATAAAAAGATAAGTTAACACAAAATCCTAGAAGAGGCCGCCGACAAATACCACTTTCTTCTTCACGTTCTTCGTTCACATTCTTCTTCTTCTGAAAAAAAAGAGAAACACGATTCATCCTCACCAACACTCTCTTTGATTTCCAGTTGAAAAAACCAAAAACATACCATAGCCCTCTGGTTCTTGCCATATCCCCTATGTGTACGTGATTTTCCCCAAAATCAAAACCTAACCGGGTGACCCATTGCAAAGACGATTCACTATCCTCAACTGGCCGCCGATTTCCTCTTCAGCTCCCTCCACTGTCAAAAGAAAACCTATCTGGGCTTGTCATTGTGGGAGCTCGTCAACTAACTGCGGTCCATCTCCTCCTAGTACCCCTCCCCCTCTCCTCCGAGCCCGTCTCTAGTTGAAGCCCAAGCATGCCTGGATTTTGGCCGTAGACTTGGATGTCATTATCCCCATCCAGAAACCTCATTGCAAAACTTTAGACATATTGTTAAGCGTAATAATCAAGCCCGAGCTAAGCCAGCTCCCAAGCAGTTCACAAAGCCTTCTCCCCTGGCAAAAGGCAACGCTTGCAAACTCTCCCGACCGGTGGCCAAAGCTAATGTGAAAAACTCTCACCCCCGCCATCAACATATTCGAAACTCCCGGCATTAGAGTTATGGAGAGAAGCTCTTCAACTAACAGAAGGAAGGACAAGTTCTAATACTACTACTACTACAAATAATAAGGGTAAGAAGAAGGCGGCGCAGAAGAGAGTAAGGCAACAAAGGTTTGCTTTTGTGACAAAGAGCGTTGTGGATCTTATTGAAGATGGGTACAGGTGAAGAAAATACGGACAGAAAGCTGTGAAGAACAATCCATACCCAAGGAGTTACTACCGATGCACCAACAGCAAATGCACGGTGAAGAAGAGAGTGGAGAGATCATCAGAAGTCCCGGCATTCATGATCACAACATATGAGGGTCAACATTGCCATCATAATATCGGATTCCCAAGGGGTATTGCTTCTGCTGGTTACAATAGCATGATAATCTACGAAAACGCAGCAGCAGCAGCATTAATGTCTTCTAGGTCCAGTTATCCTCAGTTTTGTTCCTCTGCAGTCTTACGCCAATTACTACCACTTCAGGACGCAACAGCACCAGCAGCAGCAGTTCCCTTCTTCCTCCAGTCTATTAGAAACTTCTGCTCGTAATAACAACAACCATCCTACAGCCACGACGGACACAATGTCATCATCATCATCTTTACTACTCCAACACAAAGAAACAAGCTAGTTTTTTGAATACGTCCATCTGCCATCTCAAAGTTATTTTTATGTTATTTGTTCTTATTATGTTATTTGTTCTTGTTATTTTTGCATCCCCTGTAACTCGGCGAGAAAGGCATTATGCCATAGTATTGCCATTATATAACTGGTCTAACCAGTCAACTATCAAAAAAAAAATCTGGGCTTGTCATTGGTGGTAGTCCCAAGCGCCTATCTACTTGGAAACCGGTTTTGGACAAAATATCAAAAAGACTAGCGGGATGGAAATCCATTTCTCTTTCATGGGCTGGTCGAATTATTTTGATTAAGTCAGTTTGGAGAGCCTACCCATTTATTACCTTAGCTTGTTTAAATTGCTGAAAAGTATTTTAAAACAAATTAAGCGGTTACAGTGTAACTTCCTCTGGGGAAAGGTGGTCCCAGGGGGATCCCGCTCATGTCCTGGAGTGTTATGTCCAGGCCAAAGGAACAAGGAGGTATGGGAATTACCAATCTGGAGGTTAAGAATGCGGCCCTACTCTCTAAATGGTGGTGGAAGTTCCAATTAGAAGACGGGAAGTTATGGAAAAATATCATCTGCTCCATATATGGCGTCGATGCTAATTTGCCAATTTTCGACGAAAAGTGGAGTCAAGTCAAACGAGCAGGAACATGGAGATCAGTTCTATCGATAGCTACTTGGAATCCTGTCCACACGGCGGTTTTGGATGCAAATGTTCGGTGGACACTATCTAATGGCAAGAAAATTCGTTTTTGGATTGACGTCTGGACAAGCACTCAAGCTTTAAAAGACTGATATCCTCGATTGTTCCTAGTCAACGACCAGAAATTCAGCACAGTTTTCAATATGGGGCAATGGGTTGGTGACATCTGAGAGTGGTCCCTCATCTGGAGACTCCCACTTTTCCTATACAAGAGGGCGCAAGTTTAAGAGCTCCTCCTTCTGTTAAACTCCTCTCCCCCGGTATCCCTAGATGAAGAAGACCATCTGCGGTGGATGAGTTCAAGCGACGGTAGTTATACTACTAAGGCCTACTACGAATCCGTAATCGCCCAGCAAAGCCAAGGAAGAGTCCTCTGGTGCCGTGCTTTCTGGCACCATTTCGCGCCTCCTCGAGTTGAGTTATTAGTTTGGTTCATGATACAAGGTCGCATTCAGACCAAGGATTTCCTTTTTGTCAGAAGCCTGATACCAGTGGGGCAGCTAATGTGTCCTTTCTGCAAGGCTGCGGTTGAGACCACAAATCATGTATTCATCCACTGTAGGATGTCGAGGATGCTCTGGGCAAGGATCTTAGATTGGTGGGGAGTTACGTTCATTTTCCCCAATATACTCTTGCCTTCTTCCATGCTTGGATTGGTACGGTCAGATCTAAAAGAAATCATATGTGGGAGTGCTCTTTCTTCTTCACAGTTTGGTCCTTATGGCTACAGAGAAACAAATCCGCCTTTATGGGTTTTCCCTGGTTTGGGATGATGTTGCAGATTCAGTAAAGAGACTAAGTCTGGAATGGTGCCAAAAGGACTGCCACCTCCCCTCACATATCATCATCTCTTCTAGAAGTTTATTTTCACTACTGTATTCATAGAATTCATAGTTGTTTGATTTTCTTCTGTCGTTTTTAGATACAATTTTGCAGGTATCTTTCTCCTCTTCTTTTTTTTCCCTCTATGATGGCGAGAAGGGCTGATAAGCCATAGTATTGCCATATATGTACCTGGTTCACACCAGTCTTTTATATAAAAAAAAGCTCCCACCACTGTCAAAAGAAAACCTATCAACATGGATCATCTCCTTGGAACAACCGCACCATTCGTGATTTTCCCCAGCCTGTATCATTTTCTTTGTTGCTCCCTCTGAATACAAACTCACCATAACCACAATTCCATTGTTTCCAAAAGTACTTCAAGTTATCACCCTGTCATGAAATGGTCGCCGTCATCCTTGTTTCGGTGCTCTGATCGAATTTGGTTCCATATTCGGAGCTCGATCATCCGCGCTAGTACAAACATCCCCGTTTCGTTTCTCAACTTGGGTTTATGTCTATTCATTTTTCTATGACCCGTTTGTGGTCTCTGTTGCATTTTAATACCCGTTTGTGGGTTTGCTCCTAGTCATTTCGGTTCTATGGGTCATGCTTACCTCTGTGCGGAGTCTGATTTATGTGTATTATGGGCACTTGCAGTTTGCTCCAACTTTTTCTTTTATTCTCTTTGGTTGTTCATCTAGTTATGGTTTTACGAACTAGCATGTTCAGCTGTTATGTTGGTGTTTGTCTCTAGTTTTCTCTCTTACATGAAATACCCCTAACCTTTAAATAATTAAATAAAGGGAAATATATATTATTTGGGGGATTACTAAACCCTGATAAAAGTATATAAACAGTTAGGCGTTAAAAACGTACCTAAACTCCTTAAGGTCATAAACGAGCGTTAAGCCGGACCTTAAGCAAACCAAGTTATATAAGCTATAAAAATCATATGAAGTTAATCAAGGATCATTTTATGACCTTTAGAACACAGGACCTCATCTAAAACTGAGTAAAAATACAAAATGCCCGGGAGTTCCCTTAAAGTCCCTTAAGGCCCGAAAGTCCCGGAAATACTTTATAGGATGAAGTAAAGCTTTACACTTCATTCCAAATGCACCATAACACCTTATTAAACATATAGGATGAAGTCCTCAAGATAAATTCTCAGTTAAACGCTAAGTTCTCGGAAGTTCCCGATTGGGGCCCCATAAACCCCCGAGAATGCCCAGGAGAGGTGCCAAGGTGGCACAAAGTCCTATATAATCCATTCTTAGAGTTCCTAAAATCATTAATCAACATTCTAAAGAGAATTCTAGAGCTACTTTCTCAAAAATAAACAAAGTGCTCGGACGAATTTCTTAACGCTCCTTTTTGCCCCGGGAGTGTCCCGATAGCCCGGAAATTGAGTTACGAGTTGATATAACCCCATATAACTCAATGTAACACCTTAACATACCATTATTGACTATAAAAAATTTCAATAAACACTTGGAACTCATAGAGACTAATTATTTTCTAGGAAATTCTTAAAGCACAAAAACGTACCTTCGAGTGTCACAAAAATGTGTCCTATGCAATTACCTTGAAGTTTTTGAGGAGCCACGAGTTGATAATCTTAAAAGGGGATAAATTGACCATCTAAATCAATTAATGCCAGTGCTAAAATCATAGCATAAACAGGGCCGATTTTATCATCAAAAAGGTACCTAAAATCAGCATTTTTACCTTAGAACTTTCATCTTTTACCATGATATAAATGTACCAAATAAATGTTGGAACCTATTACATATATTAGTATGGTGTTAGTACAATATAGTGTGACAGGAATCAAATAAAAAATCAGTCCCAATTATTCCCTATTGTGTGCGCCATTCAGGGTGACTTTTGACTAGTTTTGGTTTAAAAATTTGACTTATGGAATGGTGACTCACCTTATCATGTACCATATGATAATGTCAAATAAAAATCAGTCAATGAAGGCTTCCATCACTGATTTCCTGCAAGGAAAACAACAAGAAATAAGTTAGGAAAAAGTTATAGGAATTTAAATACACAAAAGTAAGTCCTAGAATCTACTTTATACCATGTGCAAGTAATCAAATAAAACAGCCCATGCTACTAGCCTTGTGGCTGCCGATTTTGATCAGTAAAAGAGGGGATTAATTGCTGATTATCTAGTCAAAAGAAGACACCATCTAACTAGCATGATCTCTTGTCCTACATAAACAATAATCAAGTGACATGCTACAGCACCCATTACCGATTTTAAGCAAGGGAATAAGGTTAGTTTGCCTTATTATAATCAAGCTAAATTATCTACCAACCTAGGCATGTGATCATGTTTCAATTGTCAAAGAAATCAGTTGCCAATGTACACTAATGTTACCGTAAAATACAAAGAAAAACAAAGACAAATCAATGTAGAAAAATTCAAAGAAAACATGCACCTACCTTATCTTGTCTTCTAGTTTCAATTATCAATCAAAGCCTCCATTATTCCTTGACATCCAGCCGAAAGTCTAGCATGAAATAAGGGCATTTATTGAGCCAAGCAATCAAGGAATAAACTAATGGAAAGACTAGTCAAATTTGACATTGTTTTATCAAAAGAAAATTCCTTTCATTCCATGTCCTTAATACCTTACGTGAGCATTCCTTTCTTCCTTGCTCACTCAGCCGATTTGGTAAGCTCTTCTAACTCTCTCTTTTCTTCTTCCTTTACTAGTTCATACCTTAGAGCTTCAAAGCTCCATTAATGGTGTTCTAAGCTCTAACACCATTTCTATGTAATTTCCTAGTTAAATCTCCTAAGTCTTGAAGGAAGAATCATCCTAGCAACCCTTGCTATTTTCGCCAAGCATTAGTACTCCAAGGAGGTTCCTAGATTCAACAACAACTCAAGGAATAACAAGATCAAGTTAAGGTATATTTTCATGTTGAAAATCCTAGTAAATTCCTAAAGGCATTTCTGAAAATTCTAGGCTTCTAAATCTATATTCTCTTCATTATTTCATGAAAAAAACTTGGATCTACAATCATCCCAAGGTGTACCAAAAATCCCTTGTTAAATACCTAAGGTAAACTCTTGTAAAAATACTTCAAATCTTATTTATAAATCCTTGTTAGAAGTCTAACAAACGTATCTCCTAAATATATACAAGGAGGCCAAATTCTCTTCATCAAGATAGCATTTGGAGAGCTTGGAATTCAAGGAGAAATCAAGTACAAGAATTATCTTGATTTAAGGAGTAAGTTTCTATAATTAAGGTTTATTAAGTTTAAGCTTGGTTTAAGCTTCAAACTTTGCTATAACAATTATGTACAAGCCTTAGTAATATTAAGGCTGAAAATATTAGGTTACAATATCAAGAAAAATAATTTATAACATATAAGGTAAGATTATTACCTTAAGGTATAAATTTGTGTCACAAAAATTAATTAGGATACATATATATATAAACCGAATTGTCTAGGGATAAAAGGTTCTATTTTGAGTTTATAATCATTCTAAGTCATTAGCATAATTTTTAGAAGTGTTATATGGCTTATATACATTTATATGTATATATTATAAGGTTTAAATCAAGTTTTAAAACCATATAGTAAATATATGTTATAGCTGAGAGTTAAATGTTTTATTTGGTGACTTTTGAAGTATATAAGTATATTAGCTTATATTATAAATTTTAGGAATATTAAAAATAGCTACAAGTATTTAGATGGCTAGTTTAATAAGTTATGTGGTTAAAATGTAAATTTTGGAAGGTTTGGTGTATTAAAAATAATTGCCGAGATTAAAGGGGTGATGGTATATTTATGTATTATATAAGGTAGGAATTAATATTATAAATTTTGGAGAATTTAAACAAGTGTTTGTGTTAAAATAACATTTTATAAAGTTTTGGGGCTATTTTGTAATTAATGGAAAGTTTAGGAGTATAACCGAGAGTACACTTGAATTTATGGGTATGTTAAAGTATTATTTATGAAATTAAGTCTTGGTCAAAGTGTTGACCAAAAACTTTGGGTTAAAATGATTTATGACATAAATATTAAGTTTATAAAAGTTTTGTGGTGAATATGTAATTTAAGAAAGTTATATGGAAAACCGAAATTTATTTGGAGCGAAAATGTGATTTATAAAAGTATATGGGTCATCTCGGTATTTTAAGAAATTAAATGTTAAAACTATAGTTTATAAGTTAATATGTAATTTATATAAAGTTTTGGGGTTAAATTGTAATAAAGGAAAGATGTATGTTAAAATCGAGAATTAATGTGGTCATTTGGTAATTTATAAAAATTAGAATATTCATTTGGTAATTATCAAAAAATTAATGTGGTAATTGGTAAATTATAAAGTTATATGGTTATTTGGTAATTTGTAAAAAGTTGTTGGGTACAAAATATAAATACTGAATTAATATGGATAGTTTTGAAATTTAATAAAGAAAGGAATTGAAACTAAGTAATATAATGTATTATGCTATATTATGGAGTATAATGTAAAGTTTATAAAATAAGGTGGTTATAAAAATAACCAAATGGAATAATATAAAGAATAAGTGGAAACAATTATGAGTATATAATTGAAGAAGAAATAAATATACTACAAGGTAGAAATTCATTATCACATGTAGTATTACATAAAATAATGAACTGATGAACTACCTAGAACCAATGTTAAATAACAGGGGGAAATAAAGAATATACAGAGTTAGTATACTACGAGTATAAACTCTACAGTGACAGTACTGTAATACTTAGTGAACAGTTGTATTAATATTACCCGGTATTGCATGTATATATAACAGCGTACGGGAAGGAATTACTGAACGTGAATTGGTCAAGCTAGCAGTTACTCGGTGAACGGTATGTTAATTGTGTGGTCTGAATGTCCTAAGGATTTTCCTGAGGTCCAGACGTTGTGTGTTTAATTGTTAAGAGCGATATCTGTGATTTATGTATATTATCTTGTATATTGTATTGCTCGACACCACTGCGTTTTATTTTACGCGAACATCTTATGACTGGAAGTTTACACATCTAAACTGGAACAAGACTAACTGACCTTTAGGTATTATTGAACCTAACTGATGGTCAACTGTTATAGTCTTAACTCAAGGATTGGTTATTGTATCACTGACTAAAGGGCTAACTTATAAAGAGAGCAATCCAGACTGTTTCGACTTTCTGGTTGTGCATCGTGATCACTACGAGAGACTTCTATGGAGAGTCACTCAAGGGAATCCATTGTCTACATTCAACGATGGCGGAGGGCACTACCGCTGGTGCACAGGTTCGACCGGATCGGTCAAAATATTTATCCAGGGCCATAAGGTCAGCTGGTAACGGTTCCATTGGAACCCAGGGGACTACTGTCCATTATTAAGATATTAAGGGTTGTCTTAACATGACGCCTGAGGTGGAATTCAATTGGAAAGTTTAAGTGATTGGTTTAAAGGATAAGGGCCAGGCGGCCAACTAACAAGTACAGTTAATCAATACGCGTATCTTGTTTGGTTATTGTTATGGATTATTGGTGTTTGATTATCTGGTCGATGTTTTACTATTATGTGATGTGATTTGCAGGTGAACTGTTATGTGTTTGTTTAGAATTTACAGTTATTACTGTCATTATTGTAAACCGGTATTTCATGTAAAGAATCTAATATCAAGATGGCTAAAACGACTTAAGGAATCTAGATGACTTAGGACTACATTTAGCATACCAGCATTTCGATTGTTGTGCCCTTCAATGGGCAAAACATTTCAGGTTACTGAAGAAGACACAAGCCGGAGTGCGGGGCACAGGGTAGCTGATGGGTTTTAATAAAGAACTCTTCAAGTTTTGTTATGTATTGTATCAAGGAGATTGTTGTATTCAGTTAGTTGCTCATTTAGTTTGGATTTGGTTTGTAAGAACTAGAGTGCTCAGTATCTGTTCATCACAACGTGAGGAGTTGAGATTGTTGGAAGGAGTAAGGATGCCTTGTTACTCACAAGGGTGAGTAACGGCGTGTAACACCAAGGTAGATAGTTTTATTTTCCGCTGTGAATTATTATTTATTATGCTATGACTTGCGACATTATTACAGGTTTAGGACTAGGGGTGTTACATTACAGGTGATGTTTGTCCTCTTTACAAGGGTGTCGCAGACCGGCACTGAGTATTGAGCGCAGGTTTGAGTTGGTTTTATGAAGATAATATTCTCATATTGTCATCCCACTCTTTACAACTATCTATTGGAGTATCGTTGAGATTACAGGAGACTACCATTCTCCATCTCGGGCATAAACATCACTGTTCTGGAGTCCTCAGTGATCGGTTAGATGCAGACACCACTGCTTCTTTCGTGTTTGATCTAGAAACCTTCGACTGAGGGAGTCTTCTTCTTCTTTCTCTAGTACTCTCTGCTTCTGGCCTTGCGTTTCATATGGTATAGCTCCTTCAAATTTGACCCTGGACTCGTTGGCTTGAGCAAAGTGGAGTGAGTTTTGATATCAGCATATTCGCATTGTTTGAAAATTTTGAGATATCTGTTCTCCTTTGATCGGTACTGATTCTGAACATGGGAAGCCTTTAAACTCACTAAGTTTGATGTATATTGTCATGTGTCGGTGATATGTGTGAATATTTTTTCTAACCTTGGTCCCTGGCGTTTATAGTGAAAATTGATTGAAGTTTGCCGGAGAAATTACATTTCATTTTGTTTGACCTGAAACATAGCCGATAAAAGGGGAGAAAGAAAAAAAATACCAGACTAGATGTTTTAATGCGTCTGGCCTTGACCTTTTTGAGCTACCTTTTTCTTCTATTCAACATCCTACTAACTACTATTTGTTTGTAAAGAATTTGGATTAGCCAATAATTGTGGCTTGACATTCTAATTTTATTCTTGCACTGTACCTGTACATGTTTTATATTCAACTTCATTGCAATTTTCAGTTCACTTCCTTGTATTTCTAAGCCTTAGTTACTATCCCTTAGGACCAAACCTTAGGATAGAGGGTGAGTCATTACCAATGGTGAGACATGGTCCCATCTAAACCCAAACCACATCTTATTATTATAATAATAAAAAAATAAACTTCAAAATCTAAAATGTTTCAAGTGCAAATAAGTTTCAAAACAAAAACCCAATAAAAAAAATCAATCCAATTCAAAATCCCACTGACCCAAAACTTTAACTTTGGCCCAAAGCTTCAACCTGGCCCATAACTAATTGTGGCCCTGTCCAAAACTCGTAAAACTGGCCCAAGCCCAAGACACCTGGCCTAAGCCCATTACACCTGGCCCAATTCTTGACCCGGCCCAAATATGTTCCATTACCTCATCAAGACCCATATCTTTCCCAATTAGGCTCAAAATTCAAGTTGGCCCAATCTGCCGAAGATAACCCCAAACCCACAAAACATGACCCAAATCCACAAACCCAGCCCACAATCCCAATTCATACCCGGCCCACAGTATAGCCCAAGGCCATTTCAGCCCAACTTTCAAGCCCAACATTTGGCCCAAAGCCTTGAACCTGTTCGGCCCAGAACCTAGATGAAATACCCCAAAACTTGATTATATTAATTAATTTAATTAAAAGAGTAAATAAATGGTTAGTTACTGATTTATAAGGCTAATATGCCTTAAGAACATTGAGGAACAACCTAAGACTACACATAAGCAATAAAATGCTTAAAAATCACTTAAGACAAAAATGTGCTTTAAGTAACTTGAAAAATTATGTAACCTCAATTAGGGACCAAATAGGATTCCTAAACCTTATATTTAAGGTAAAGAACAAGATAAAATCATTACCAAAGCAAACCAAACTCTAGAAAGAGTTAAAACATAAAAAGGAGCTCTAAAACTTCTTAAAACACATTTTTATGAAAGTGTTCAGAATTTGACTTTGAGTGGCTAAATATCCTTGTATACACCTTAATTAACATGTGTACTACTTAGTAACACATTATCAACCCTAATTCAAAGGATTTACAAAAAAATCCAAAGTTTGGCACCAAAATGCCAAATTAAGGCTTAACTACTTAACAAGGTCAATGGTCAACATAACCCCTTGCTGACCAAAGCTATGAGGCAAATAAGAGGGGTATTCCTCCTTGAATAAGCAACAAATATCTAGCTAAATAAGATGAGTCACTATGAAATACCCCTAACTAATAAAACATTGATTAAACATATAATGAATTAAATTAAGGCCTAAACATGCCTTAAAAATAAATTAAACACAACAATGTTTAATAGAAAGCAAGAATTGCACCCTTTGACCTTTTAGGGTGGTTATATGCCTAAACGAACTCCGTTTGACCTAAAATTTTGACCGGAGCCATATAACTCATAAATGAACACATTAAAACCGTTTCCATGGGAAACCAAGCTCAGGAACTCACTAGAACACAAAATGTGCACTAAGCTTTCTTAAAGCACATTTTTGTGAGATTGTCTCCAAAATGAGTTTTATTTGATTTTAGGGTCTTAAATACCCTTAAATATACTAATGTGACATAATGTACCACATTAAAATGCCTAATTCTAAGTTTTTCAAAAAAATCAAAAATATGTGCATTGTTTTGTGAATAGTAACCAAATAGTGCAAAAATAACATTTAATCTCTTAACCTTGTATATGGTCAATATATTGCCCTTGACTTAGACCATAACTTCCGCCAATATAAGCCTCAATTCCCAGCTTATTACCGTCCCCATTAGCAATTAATTATAACTCATCATCTTAGCTTTAATAAAGTGGAAACAAGTACACTTTTATAATATTTAAACAAGTCACTCATCCTTTCATCCATACTTATCCTTTCCGCCAGTTTAAGGCTATTAACCAGGCATCTCACCGTTCACATTTACAAGTAAATATGAATCACCACTTCTACTTTAATAAAGTAATAATTGGAAGTATTACTCATAATATAAAAGTTGTATGTCATGTCCATACATAAGATATGTCATAGCCAAACCAATCTCTTTCTCCTATGGTAACTACTACCCATTTACACTAGCTCTTAGAGCTTTCCTCATCAGTAAGGAAACCTCTCGAAAATATCTAGGAAGTCTTTTAGTGGTTGACCAAGCATAATCCTTTTTTACCTATTATACCCGGTTATCTCTCATTCTCTTCATTTACGTTTCTTTCATCTTCAACCGTAAGCTCCAGCCCTCCCTTTTGCTGCTCCAAACCGTGAGTGAACACCCATCTTCCATGGCCACCATCTCATGCAGTAGGTAAGCATCCATGGCATGTTTATGTCCATTTTTCTCCTCTCTTTCCCCTCTCTTCCAAGAGCTCACCTATTCTGATTTTCACCCAACAAACAAAGTTCAGTTGGTGTGTGAACTAGGGGAGATTTACGGCTGAAATTAGAAGAAGAAAGGGAAGCTAGTTCCTACTTCTTTCCATGGTAAAAACCAAGCATCATCCACCTTGTGTTCTCCTTCCATTTCCGGTAATATCCTCAGCTTTTTCTAAGCTCTTTTCTTTGTCTTCTTCACGTAAAAACCAGAGGAGAAATACCCAGCTTAAGGAGGAAAAAAAATCCATGTGTAAAGCCTCCATCCTTGACCAATTCGGTAAGGAAATACCACTGATTTCCCCCTTGTTCTACCGTTAAATATGTGTTGTTATAAGTAGTACTTTGACACTTTATTTTGCCTAAGAAAAATCAGGCTTAAACAACCCTTGTAATCAGCTCCATAGCAAGGTAAATACCATGTATTTTCCTAGCCTAAAACAGCCCTTAATGACCTTGCTTAACATGGCTAATATATGTCCTTGTTTTTGCATGGAATGCTGCTGGAAATCTCTTGGAAAAATCCCTGCATAACCGTAAGAGAACCAATCCAAATATACATATACCAACGTGTGTGTTTTACTACCTTAATGGTGGATATATATTAAGCTAATATTATTAACACTCCAAAAAGCTAATAAAGCTTTGTGGGTTAATTAGGCCGAGAGGTTTAAAGGCTGTTTGGTGTGCTTGGAGGCTTGGAAAAAAATCAAAAGCTAGGTGAGAAACCTTATCTTATACTATTATATAGTTTTTATGAAATTTTATTACATATATACATTAGCCGTGGGGTTATATGGTTCTTGGTAATTTAATTATGTATTAAAATATTTAATAGCATTTTTGGCTGGTTAACATATGGTATAAGTGACCTATAAGGTCAAGGAAATTAAATATAGGCTAAAAACATAATTTATAAAAACATGGGGGCATGGGTAATTAAAGTCATAAATAATATGTCATTTAAGACATTTATGTGTAATTTTATTCTATGCAAATTATTGTAATAAGGCCATGCATTTTTTAGGCCATTTAATTTATGTAGATTAAGTTTAAAATGATTTTAAAATGATAAATAACATTACCGAATTAATATTGGGGTTTTTCTGTAATTAAAATGATTTTAGGGGCTAATTATAAATAATAACCGAAAACTAAGCATTAAAACCTTATTTTATGAATTTTATAAAATTTAATTAAGTTTTGAGACAAAAATATAATTTATGAAAACTATAGGGGTCAAACTGTAATTATATAAATTTCTGGTCAAACTGAAAGTTAATAGGTCAATATAGACCAAATTAGGAGGTTTGACCGAATTTAATGTCATAAATAAATAATTTATGAACTTATATTAATATTAAAGGTGAAATGTTGAATTTATGAAAATTTTGGGGTATAAAATTGTAACACCCCATCCAAAGCCTATCGTGGTTATCGCAAGCTAAACACTTAATCGAATACGTCGCAGCGGAAATAAATAACACCTGGATCTTGCCACGGTCTGATCGTTAGAATATACCGGCTTTAACATTTACAATACTTATCCAAAATACTTATCCAACTCAAAACATCAACATCCACAACACCGCAACCAACCGAGTACTAGTATCTTAAATGTAATCTCAAACTTACATCAGTTTAATATAAACAGTCGGGTGCACAGGCGCAACCCGAACTCAAAATAAACATCCCACCCTAAGTCTAACCGCTCCTACTCTCGTAGTGCGTCCTCATGGGTCTCTTACCTGCAAGTGTAAAAATAGCCCCGAGGGGGTCAGCACGAATGCTGGTACACCCTCTCATGGCCCCCAAGCTAATGGAGCTACGACGACTAATTGTTGATAGCATGGAAATTGATTACATACACAAACATAATATGAAGTGCAATAACTATAACCACCGATGAACATGTATAGTTCACAAACAATGAACGACTCAAGCGTTCCCTTATCAAGTGGGTTAGTAACCCCCTCCTTAGTCCTCATTTCCTTAATCTCATTTCCTTACCTTACCTTAATCTTAATCTTAATCTCAGTATACAAACCTTTCCTGGAAGGGATTGGTTGTAGCTTAATTCGAACCTGGGATTTAGGTGATCCCACCGCACCATCTTAATGCCACCTACTCTGGACGGGAGTCCAGCGTAGCTGAGCCGGCAACCGGCCCTAGGCTACAAGTCCGAAGACAAGTCCTTAAGCGGAGGGCGGATCTGATTCAGATACCGTCCCCCTTTTTCCTTAGCATGCATGACCGGAGATCGGTCCCGGGTTTCCTCACTCAAGTTCCAGTTAGTAGAAATCTTAAACATCATGTGCTAGTTAAGCCTTATCGGGCATTAACCAACAACCACCAAACTTAACTCTTATTCTTAACTCAGTAAGTACTAAACTTGGTTAGTGACAATCTCAAGTCTCGCGGGTTAGTGTAAAGGTAACACAAACACAACGAGAACAATATAACCGGTTGCATGCTTTATCTTGTTTTAGTCATAGCAATTAAACAGATAGCACACAAGCCGAGGGACACCTCGTTAGCAAGCAGGTCACAAGAAGGATTGTACCGTTCACCGTCGATCGTTGTTTGTTTAACCTTCTTCGGGGTCCCAATTCACAAACCTAAAACATTCATTCATTTTTAGGTCATTAGTTATTTGCACCTACTTAACTCACTTAATCTCTAAAGGTTCCCATTTAGCAACCTCTCAAGTCTTTGCCACTTAGCTTACAATCTTAACTTTAAACATTAAAACTTACACTTAACTTAACTTAGTTCCTTAAGTTCTTAGTGTCCCAATCATTACCACCCTACCAAGGTATACCTTATTACCTAGTACCATTCTTAGAATTTAAAATTCCTTTTTTTTTTAAGTGTTAAGGGCCGTCCGACCCACCCTCTGGGTCGGACCATTCCAGTAACTTTCGGGTTTGGAAAACCCTACATGTCCGACCCACGTCCGACCCAACCTCCTGGGTCGGACCATTCCAGAAACTTTCCGTCTTCTAAAACCTCTCATGTCCGACCCACGTCCGACCCAACCTTCTGGGTCGGACCATTCCAGAAACTTATTTGCCCTTTAAAAATCACCCGTCCGACCCATGTCCGACCCAAGACCTCTGGGTCGGACCATTCCAGAACCTTTCCCTGGCGTTAAACAGAGGCCGTCCGACCCAAACTTGGGTCGGACCCCTGGGTCGGACGCCACTAAAACATGCCCAAACTTTGCCAAATCTTCACAAAACCTTTACTCAAGTCTCCCAATGTGTTCTAACGTCATTTAGACTCTTAAACCCACCTTAGAGCATCCTCCAAACACATTAAATCATTCACCAAGTTTCACCTTAATCATTATACATTTTCCCTTGTAATTATGCTAACACTTGTAATGCTTTCCTCTAGGTTTCTAGGTGGTGGTTCATACCTAATGTAACCACTATGCCAAATGTTTTCCTCACCACTATAACATCATCTCCCAAGCACCTTTCACTATCTAAAACTCTCTTAAGCATTTACTTAATGTTCCTTCACAACTTAAACTTCCTTCCTAGTTGTTTACCAACATTTGCCTAAGTCCTAAATACTCAAATACATTCTCTTGATTCATAAATCCTCCATGGTGATACCTAAGTCATTATAAGTCATTAAAACATCTTAACTTCACCCTTTTTCATCAAGACAACCTATAGAACATCCTAGTACTTCCCTAGTCATTAAATTCCCTTAGAATATCTTAAACACTTAAGTTCTCCTTTAAATTTTGCCATGGGTTCTCTAGTATATAGTACCTCCTAACACATGGTTTTTCTCCATCAAACAACCAATACCACACAAATTCTCATCACAACACCTTAACACACAATCTACACTAAAACTTCACCACGTCATCATTTATCGCTTAAACTCAAAATGCTTGGCACTTAGGCCCTTAAATGACAATAATCTTAACCACTGAATTTCCACATATATTTGCCTTCAACCTGCGAATACACTCAACAAGGCTCCCATTGAAATAAAATGCTTCTTGTAGTTCATCTCCACATTGTTTTAACTATCTCTTCTTCTCATTTGCTCTTTAGTCACAAGTTCACAAGTATAGTCATTGTTTCTCCTAGGTTTTATAACACCTTCCCAACATAAACTCTACACTAAACTCATCATATACCTAAATCTCATTCCCTTAAACAACAAGACATCTTGAGGTAAGTAATTTACCTTGTTCTTTTACAAGCTTAAAAAGCTTTCTTCCTTAGGTTTTTCTTTGTTCAATCTCGGTCACCAATGTGTATCTCCTTGCCAATATTCTAACCAATATCCAATGACTCCAATGAGTACTAGATAACACATTAACCCTAAGGAACAAACCCTAGGTTAAAAATATGCTTTAAGGTATTAATGTGATTGTTTTACCTTGGTTTCTCAAGACAACTTGGACATGAAGCAAGAAGGACCTCTCTCCTTTGAAGAGTAGAAACAAGCTAGAACAAGGCATAAACATGGAGTTCCATGAGTATATATTTTCGGACATGTGAAGAAAATGGTGGAAACCTAGATTTTCTTACACTTTCTTTACCTTAAGAGAATGGAGATGCTAATGGAGTCTCCAAACTTGAATTTCCTCCTCTAATGGTGGTTTGACTTGGCACCAAAATGAAGCTCTTGAAGTTTTGAAAAGATAGAAAGAAGGAGCTTGAGCTAACTAAGAAGAGTATGTATTTTGTTTTGGATTTGGAGCTAAAATGAGTAAGATGTGACCAAGGAAAGATTGAGCTTTCATGGAGGTTGAGTTCTACGTGAATGGAGAAGGGAGAGAGCAGCTCAAACCGTGGGAAACAAAGGAGAATGAAGAAGTGAGGAGAGAGAGCTAATAAAGTGTGATATTTATGTAAAAGGTGAATAGTGATTTTACTTTATAACTCTCATTTGCTTTCTTATTTACTTAATGACTCATGAAGGTGGTGACTCACCTCCTAAGAAACCGGCCCCCTTTTATTAATGAGGGTAATTAAGTCTTTGTTGACCAAATGTCTCACTTATATAGACTTATGTTATAAACTAGCCTAATTAATTCACTATTCACCAAAACAAGGCACATTGTTGTGAAATTTTTGATTTCCCATTGATATAGACTTCCAAATGTGATACTATATAGTACACATGTTAATTAAAGAGTAATGATGGACATTTAGCCATTCAAAACTCATTTACAAGACAATTTTTCAAAAACGTGCTTTAAGACTCCTTAAAGCACATTTTGTGTTTTAACTTGTTTTCAAGCTTGGTTTCCTTTGGTAATTGATTTAAAATGACCACTAGGATATTACTAAGGTCTTAGAACAATATTTGGGTACTCTCCCAAGTCTCTCCAAGCTTAGAGCACGTTTTTGTTAAAACTGCTCTTTTGGTGTTTCCTTATATTTTCTTTGATTAGAAATGTTTCTTAATGTTTCTAAGGCATTATTTAGCCTCCTTATATCTTAGTTTATCATTTAACACCATATCTAAGTTTGGGGTATTTCAAAAATGCAATTACCGAAAAGATGGGGAATAGATTGGTTAATATAGTGATTTATATCTTAAGTATAAAATTTGGGAATAATTAGGACTTATATAAATGGTTATATTGATAAAAGTGTATAATATATGGTTTTTGTGACATATGGAAGTATATTATATAAGATGGGGTCAAAATGTAAATAAGGGAAAAGGATATGGGCGGAAAAAGAATTTCAGAGACATAAGGGGGCTGTTTGAAATAAGTGACAAGAAACTATAGGTTATAGCAACAATAAATATTAAAACTATATAATATAACCTATATGTATAACTTAAGATGATATATGTGGCTATTGTGTAAATAAAGAAAATTAGTGGCTGGAAAAGAAATATACCAAACAGCTATGGGCTGTTTGGTAATATGGAAAGAAATAACATATGAAAACTATATGTTATAAATAATATAATGTTTGGAATGATATAACATATGATACAAAAAATATTATAAGATTTGTGGTAAAAGTATAAATATGTAAAGCTAAGGGCTGAAAAAAAAAACAGAACCTAAAGGGCTGTTTGTATTTTCGAAAATATTGAAACTATATAGTATACATACTATATGATTTAAAATGCTATAATATATGATAAGTATGGTATGTTATTAAATAGTGGTGAAATTGTAATATTGGGAAAGTATGGGATTTGAAAGGAAATGAAATATGACATACATGCCTATTCGGCAATTAAGGAGAAATATTACAAAAACTATAGATTATATCTTATTACAAGTTTTGATGTTATAAAATAAGGTATTTATAACATGGTATAAGTTATGTGGGTATATTGTAATTAATGAAAATTATAAGAATAAAGAGGTATAAATGTGTTATAAATATATGCTATTTTCGGTACATATATATAGTTACCAAAACTATATGTTATAAAATTTAATGACATATAAAATATCATACTATATGATACTGGGTTGCTATTCGCAGTACAAAATTACTAATCACCGCAGTACAAAATTTTTTTAATTCATACTGACGTTGTACACATGTAATGATGTCGTGTTGTAACTTTTGTTTTTTTAAAAAATAATTTCTTTAGCGTAAACAGTAAAAAACACTATGATCGTTACAAAACATTATAAACCCGTATTAATTGCGTCAATATGATTTGAATTGTGAATCCACGTAATTTGGACGACATTTTACGTTATTTTTGACTAAATTACAAACATTGGTACATATTCAGAATGCCGTGCTCAATTCATAGTTAAAAACGCCAATTTCGGGTGAAAAATGCTCTAATTGTAATAAAAGACGTTAAACCCTTTTTAATCGCATTTAAACGTTATAATTGTGACTCCACATAAGTTAATGACATTTTATGTTGTGTTTGACTAAATTACAAACATTGTTACACTTTCAGAACGTTGTATTGAAATCGCAGTTGAAAACGTCAATTTCGGGTAAAAAACGCTCGTACTATATATAGCCTAACCTTCCTTGGATTATTCATTTCTCACTTCCTCACTCTCTCTCCTCTATCTCTCTTAAGGAAGAAGCTCTCTTTGACTGCCGGAGCCACCGCCGGAGCCGCCGCCGGAGCCGCCACCCGCCACCACCAACCACCGCCGGACCACCACCGGAAAAATTTTCCGGTGAGTTTTTCGAAATTTTTTTTTTGTAACTTATAGATTTGGGTGTCCTGAGTATGAATTCGGTGTTAGTTTTTTGAAATTCAACATCATTGAGCTAGATCTAGGATTAAAAATTCGAAAATTTTCAAAAAAAAAAAAAAAAAGAAACCGGTTAGAGCACCACCGCTGCTCTAACCTGAGACAGGCGAGAAGCACCGGTGCTCGCCCCGACACCGGCGAGGAGTGGAGGTGCTCGGACCCAGCTCCCGCGAGTACTGCTGCAGCTCGAGTCGACTTCTGGGCGCGACTGAAGACCGGACCGAGGCGTGGCGCTGCTCGACCCAGGCGGAGGCGAGGCGTGGCGCGGCTCGACCCTGGCAACGGCGAGCCCTGGCGGTGCTCGACCCAGGCGACGGCGAGCCCTGGCGGTGCTCGTTCCAGGCGGCGCAGAGGAGCACAGCTCCTCGACCAAACCTCTTTTTTTTTTTTTTTTAATTTTAATATTTGGAATGATTTGTAAATGTTTTAATTTGTTTATTTTTTAATTCTAATATTGTGAATGATTTTTAAATGTTTTAATTTGTTATTTTTTAATTGTAATATTGTGAATGATTTTTAAATGTTTTAATTTGTTATTTTTTTGAATTCTAACTAATATTGTGAATGAT